>VSMD01005688.1:0-95805 GCA_008750895.1 Mirza zaza
ATCTACCATTTGACCCAACAATCCCATTACTGGGCATCTACCCAAAAGATCCAATGACACTCTACAAGAAAGACACCTGCACTCGAATGTTTATAGCAGCACAATTCATAATCGCAAGGCTGTGGAAACAGCCCAAGTGCCCATCAATCCAAGAATGGATTAATAAAATGTGGTATATGTATACCATGGAGTACTATTCAGCTCTAAGAAACAATGGTGATATAGCACATCTAATATTTTCCTGGTTAGAGCTGGAACCCATACTACTAAGTGAAGTATCCCAAGAATGGAAAAACAAGAACCACATATACTCACCAGCAAACTGGTATTAACTGAGCAGCACCTAAGTGGACACATAGGTACTACAATAATAGTGTATTGGGCAGGGGGACGGTGGGGGGGGTGGGTAGATACATACATAATGAGTGAGAAGTGCACCGTCTGGGTGATGGTCATGCTGGAGACTCAGACTTGTGGGGGAAGGGGGAAAAGGGCATTTATTGAAACCTTAAAATCTGTATCCTCATCATATGCCAAAATAAAAAAATAAAAAAATAATTTTAAAAAAAAGGTATTAGAGCTAATAAGCAAGTTTATTAATTTCGCAGGACATTATGCTTTTATATGGTGGCAAGGAGTACCTAAAATTTGAAATATGGAAACAATACTATTTAGAATAGCATATAAGTATGAAATGGTTATGAAAATTTGACAAAATGTGTGAAAAATAAGTAAACTGCAAATCACACTATGATACTGAGAAACACTAAAGATGAGCAAAGTTAAGAGAAATCTGTTCAGTCTTCATGTATCGGGATATACTGCATAGTGTTAAGATATCAATTCTCTCCAAGCTCATCTACAAATTCAATGAAGTACCAGTTGAATCCCAAGCATTTTTCTGTAAATATTGACAAGATGATGATAAGATTATATGAAAATTTAAAAGACCTAGAAAAGCCAAGCAATTTTGACAATAAGAAAAAATTTGGAGAACTCACACTATGCTACCTGATTTAAAGACTTATTATATAGCTACAATAAGCAAGACAGAGTGGTACTGACTTAAGAACTGACATATGAAATGGAATATGAAGCCAAAGAACTTGGTAATTATATCTTAATAAAGCTGTGGGGGGAAAAGTTAGAAAAAGAACCTCAATTATTACCTTAACATCATCACAGAAATTATTTTGAAATAGGTCATAGATTTAGGAGAAGAGCTAAAATTCTAAAACTTCTAAAACAAAACAAAACAAAACTTTGGATTTTGAGTTAGGCAAATATAGTATTTCTTAGGATCCAAAAAGTACCAAACACACAAAAAATTGATATATTGGATCAGAAGAAAATTTAAAATTTCTATTCTTTGAAAGGCACTACTAAGAAACTAAAAAAAACAAAAAAAATTAAAAACCTCACAACCAGCAGATGCTTTACCAAGTAATATATTCCAATAGTCATTCATCCCATGAGAATATGCTTAATATCATAAATTATCAAATTAATGCAATTTAAACCACAATAAGGTAGCACGTTATATGTTAGTGGAATGACTAATATTAAAAGACTGTCAATACCGGTGGTTGGCAAGGGTATGAAGCATCTGGAACTCTCATACATTTTTAGTAAGAATACAAAATGTTATAGCCACTTTAAGAAATAATTTGGCAGTTTCTTTAAAGTTAAGTAAGCACTTACCACATCACACAGCAATTCTACAACTAGGTACTTACCTAAGAGAAATGGAAATACACAGACACACTAAGACACACATAAAAGTTCATGGGAGATTTGTATGGGATGGAGGAGACCTGTAGGGTAGCTGACCTGCCTCTCAGACTTTTAGCCAGCCTTCTGGCCTTTACTGTAGTTTTCATTCCTATTTCCAGAAGCCCTGATGCCACCTGGCTTATTAGGAGATCTTGAGAATAAATTTGTCCTCAGCTTTCCCTATATTTTCTCTATATGACCAGCTTTAGACATAGGGATTTTTTAAATGAGTTTCCATTTGTTCTTTTGCTTTCAGATTCTACAATGTTGTTCTGATAAGGGAAACCCCCATCTGTTACTTGGCGCATCAGGCACCAGAGACCCCCACCACTCACTGAAGACCCAGGTCAGCTGTTACCTGGCCCATCAACTAGTCTATTGCCTGGCATCAGCATAACACTAAGTCTATTTATTGCCTGGTGCATCAACATAATACCATGTTTCCCCCGAAAATAAGACCTACCCATAAAATCAGCCCGAGCAGGATTTCTAAGCATTTGCACATTATATGCCCTACCCCTAAAAATAAGACCTAGTGTTGGGCGTGGCTACGCAGCATATCGGCACAACCCATGCATTTCCTTGCAGAGCGATAAAGAAGATGAGCAGCCCTTCTCATCTGCCCCATCGTGACAGCTACTGTCCCAGAGGTGACCAGAAAGGTGCGGGCAGCCCCACCAACAAGGTCGGCTCCCCCTGTCAGGTCCCGGCCATCCTGTGCATGCTGCAAGCTGAGGCATTGAGGGGAAAATAACACATCCCCAGAAAATAAGTGCCTTCTTGAGGAAAAATAAATATAAGACCCTGTCTTATTTTGGAGGAATCATGGTACTCACCTATTACCAGACACATCAACTGACCTACACCTGATACCCCACCCCTCGGACCACCCCAACTTAATAAAAGTGGGAAAAATCAGGTAAACAGTGCTCAGAATTTGGTGGCGAGGCCCCTCTGAGCCCGTGAGGGAATAAACTTTGATTCTCTGACTCTCCCTGTGCCTCTGGGTTTGCCCTCCAGACCACCGCTGTAACACTTGTTGTAACCGTTCTATTGTCTCTTTTACTGTCCTATTTTGTATTCCTTTACTATTTGATCTTGCAGATTTATGTTTATCAAAAATATCTTTAATGCTGGTTTTTAGAAGAGAACATATTTAAATGTGTGGTTTTGATCCTCCATGTTCAAGTATTTTTAGAGTAGGTATTGTTCCCTCTTTTTTTATGGAAAATACAAGTGTTCTTGTTGCTGCTGGGGACAATGATATGATCTGTTAAAGTTTAAGGGAAAAATGCTGGGTGAGGGATAGATGTGCCTCCAGGAAGGAGGGTGGTTAGATGGCCAAGAAGCCTCACCTGCCACCTCATACCTTAAAAAATTCACTTGGGCTGGCCTCCACAGTGACAGGTTCGGAATATTTATCTTATTAGCACAATGCATGCAGATCTACCTCTTATTTATTCATTTATTTATGCAGTGAATGACTTTTAGCCCTCATCATGTATCAGAATATGGACTCAAGTTATACACAGCAAAAAAATGTAAAACCAGAATGCCAATTTGCTAATTTCCAAAAAGAAATAGAGCTATCATGTGTACATGTATATTTATAGGAGCACGGCGAGCATAATCTTTCCCTTTAAGCAGGTCTATGTTGAAAGCCAAATTATGTGTCGAAGTTTGCTGAAGCAGGGCTGGAAAGTCTTCTGATCCAGATATTTATTGGCATCTGAATATGAGAGGACTAGATTTGCCAGAGGACCTGGTGTGATTGAGTCATTGGCAGAGAAGCCATCTCCTTTGGACAGGGCATCCGTGAGCCCTGCCAAAACATGGTCCTCTCCAATGCTTATTTTATGTGTACTTCCACTGCTAGCACGACTCTCTGAAAAAAACATTTTTTACATTGGCCCTAAACTCTTTCTGTATTTTAAGGTGACTTTCCTTATTTCTCCTGTGGTCTGTTATATATTATTTTATAATTAAAATCTCAGATATCAATTTTATATCCAACTTGTCAGCATAGGCACTTTTAATGTCCCTCACACTTAGCATATTTATTATAAATTATTAAATGGTTCTATTCTAAAAAGTAGAATATGATTTTGTTTATCATAATACAAATTAAATTTTACCCCTATACAAAAACAAACATGAAATTTGTTTAGCAATATTTTACAAAATGGATTTATAGTGCATATTTTAATATCCATGTTATAAACACACACACCTATACATGTCAATACATGATTTAAGGTTATTTTCATTTTAAATAATGGGAAGTATGAAATTGATATACTGGAAATATGGCATGATTTACTGCTAACATATTTTAAGCATCAAATTAATAAAATTTTGATAAATATCACAGATTATATTAACATCATAATCTCAAGATATAGTAAAAGTATAGTATCATCACGGGAAATCTTTGTATAAGTTAGATTTTTTGGTTTTTAAAAATATAAGGGAAAATAGCTTGATGCATGGAATAGAACTAGTAAGATTCGAGTGAAACTCTGGCCTTAAAGCAATATGGTTTAAACCTGTGGTCCCCAACCAGCCGTCCTCACTCCCATGCAGTCTGTGGCCCGTTAGGGACCTAGCAGCAGAACTCTGTTTCCATCCCCTCTACCAGACCTCCCCACCCGCATTCATGGAAAAATTGTCTTCCATGAAACTAGGAAACCGGGGAGGAGTTGGGGTCCCCCCCCCCGCCACAGCACAGCAGGAGGTGAGCCAGGGAAGCTTCATCTGTATTTCTCCCCATGCCTGGCATCACCACCTGAGCTCCGCCTCCCCACCACACCCTTCCGTTTCATGTCATTAGTCTTGTTAACCAACATTCTTATTTTTTATAATAAAAGTTATTTATTTATTTAAATTTATTTTTCTTTTCATTTTTTTTTAGAGATGGGGTCTGACTCTGTTGCTCAGGGTGGAATGCAGTGGCACTATTATAGCTCACTGAAGCCTCAAATTCCTGGCCTCAAGTGATCCCCCTGCCTCGGCCTCCCAAAGTGCTGGGACTACAGGCGTAAGCCACATCACCAGGCTGAGTTTTCCTATAATAAAATTTCTGTACAGGTCATCAAGAGACTCTCCAGCAGATGTAGGCTCCGATTCTCATCTCTGGCCAGTGTGGTCACATCAAGCCATTTCAGCTTAGGGCCAGATGTGTTAGTTTAGGAATCAAGAGCAATAGAAACCAAGAGATTTCTGTTGTTGCTTTGGTTTTGATTCACCAAGTTACTAGAACTGAAAAGGAAATTATTAGCTGATCTTTGCCATGAGCAGAAGGGCTTTTCTGGGGATAAAAATTTAAGGAAGAATATTTAAACATAGATAATTCTAGTAAGTGTGAAATGTATGCTGCAAATTATACCTGAAACAAAATAGGAAAGACTCAAAGGTGCAAAGAAACTTTTAAGGATCAGGACAAATCATTGATAAATATGGGAGATGAAAGATAGAAGGATCTTCAAGTGTACATAAACAGGCATTAAAGGTAAAGAATAGTGCTTTATTTGTCTAATTACAAGAGAAAATAGGATTCATAGAGGATAGTTAGAAAATGATATTAGAAACTTGTTATCTGGTATAGTTTGGAAATAGGTGTCCAAAATTAAAAAAAATAATATATTCATAAATGAGATCAAGATACATAGTCACATGAGCTTCGGTAACAGTTAATTTTAGCATTTTTGTGTGTTTTGTGATGAGAATAAGCACAGGGAATTCAAAGGAATGAATTCTCTTCTTTATTAAAATACTGAAAACTTCTGAACTTCTGCACTGCTAAGAGGTGGTAGGTAAGAGAAATTCATTTTATTCTGTAAAATTCATTCTATACTGTTTTAGAGATATCACTGATCAGATAGGTCATTTAGTTACCTCCTATGTAGCAAATATTTAATGGGTTTTTTTCCCATTTAAGCCTCTGCAAATACTGATAGTATGTTCTACTCTATGTTGGGTTTGCAGGTTTTCCCCATATGCATAAGTTTTATTACACTGTTTGCAATATATGATGACATGTAAGTGCTATATAGGGCAATACCACTTTAATGTATCAGTAATTATTACTCAGAAAATAGCAGATGTTTTTGTCTTTAACAAAAAACAGAATAAGAGGAAATAGGTCTAGTTCGTAACCTCAGAAGGGGTACTCACACATTGAAAATCTGTAATACACTGTATGCCTTATTATCTGGGGTAGTTTAGGCAAAGCCCCTGCTACAGATGGAAGAACAGATTGTATGGCCCATTTATCCACTTCTCACTTGGTGCTCCTGTGATTTCACAATTGCACTTTTAGAGCCACCCTTTAAAAGCAACATGGGGCAACATTAAAATTTCTCCTGGAAAAAGATTATTTCCTGCTTTCTCCAAACACAAGAAAAAATATATCTAAGAGGTTACTGAAGACTTTTGAAAAAAATATATATGTTCAATTCACATTTTGCTCTCTAAAATTGTAAGTTCACATTAATGGTTTCTAGTGAATAAAAATTCTCCAAGGTATAAATTTGCTAGCCTAACTTGTACTTTGGGAATAAGAAATATTTTTTTTCAGATGTTAATATATTACAATAACAGCTACAAGACAGTATAATACAGTGTAGTATTGTATAGTTTGATTTCTTATAAAGAGCAGTGTACTTTTTCTATTTTATAAACATCAATAGCTTTTATTATCTTAGAAATATTCCTTGTGAGTAGTAATAAACCACAGCCAATTCTAAGTTATTAAGTATTATTATCTGCATTGTGGAGTATTTGACCCATTGTTTCTTCTCATTTCTTGAGATAGCTTTCCTTTTGACAATTTTGCTACTCATCCAAAACTACCCAAGTGGGTGAGGAGAGAAATAAAAAAAGAGATAAAATATCCATCAGTTAATTGGCCCCTTTTTAACAGCATAGGAACAGTTTGATGGAGTTTTAATATAGTTCTTAAATCTAGGGTTTAGAAGCATCTATGATTGACATAACACTTTCTATATTCAAATGAATTATAATACATGATCAAAATTTGATTATATTGAACTGTAATTAGGTTTTTGCTTTATATGAAGATTTTGCTAATCACAGATCATTATTGTTATGCATTTTTAAAAATTCTGATACTGCCCAAATATTTGCATATCACCTTTTAGGTATTTAAAAGTTGCCCCAAATAATTCTTATTTAAATTTACTAATAATCAAACCAAAAAGAAATAAATTCTCTCATGGCTGATACTCATCTTTTGCCTTTGTTGAAAACAGCCAACAGCATGTTCTGTTTTGCTTCCTTTGGAATAACTCAACACTTTCCCCAAGGAATATTTTTCTTTTCCTGACCCTCATATACTTCACTTTTAAATTTACTAACACTGAGTTTAAATTTGCTTTCTTATTAAGTCCACTTCCACTCCATTTCATAACTATAAACTACCACTAAGGATTATCTCCTCTAAAAATGCAGATATTTGAAGTCAGCCTCCATAGCCTTCTGAGTTATTATTTCAGCAAACTATGCATATTCAGTTATTTTATCATTTTTTCTTACATCAATCCCTCTAACCACTTCACTTGTGTTCCTCCTTTCTTATTTCTGTCCTAGTTCTTCCTGTATTTTCTTTCAGGGTTAGGAAGTCAGTGTAATATTTTAAGCTATCTCCCTGGAGCTGTGCAAAAAGGTTTGGTGACCTTCCAATTCTTTCTTGAAGTGGTGGCTTCCTACCATTTCCTATTAGGAGCTAAAATAATGTACCAAGAATTCAATAGAAACTCATCCTAGATGAAAAACAAAGAGTGAGGGGAACCGAAAGCAATTCATTTTGTAACAATCTTTGAGAACTCAGTCCCCCACCCCCACCAAAGTATTGCAAATGTGAGGAATGATATGATCTACTAGAAATACTCCTGAAAGGAAACTTCTCTGGGATTTCAGAAATGTTTCCAAGTCTTTTGTCTAAAATTACTAAAATCATTGAATTTGTTCTTAGAATGAAAAATGATCTGTTTTCTTCAACCCTACCTAAAAGATAAGTCTATAACAAATTTTAAAGCTTTAGATAATGTCTAAAGATATAGCTAATGTACAGTAATTGTGGCTGGAGTTAGCTAGTTCACTTTAAAATACTTTGGTGTCTGCCAAGTCAGTCATAGGTGCAACACTTTTCCCCTATGCTTTACCTCCCACAGCAACACGCCCTGCCCCCACTGCACCCATCCCTGGATAACAATCTCTGATGCAAACTATCTTAAGTGCCTTGGTAAGAGAGACTTTTTATTCATCTGTTCATTCTGATATCCATTAAACACAAATAGGCATGTAAATATGTCTCTTGAATCAACTGGTTAATTAATTACTGAGTGAAAATAAGATGACATGATGTGGATGACCAAGGCTAAGAAAGGAAATCAGAAAATATTTTAACGAGTCGACACCCATGTTCAAAGCCAGAGTCTAGAAATGACATTTCTCAGTGTCTTCTTTTCTTTTATGCTGGAAAAATTAAAACCCAACTTTCTACATATATGTAGTCTTTTGTCTTTAGTTTACCCCTTTTATTTAACCTCAGAAGTACAGACATCTTGCCTATTCAAAATGCACACAAAATGTTAGTTACTGAAAGCTTATTCTGGTATGGTGTACCTAATTCCTCTCATTTCAGTTCACTACCAAGCTTGAAATGACATTTCTTGGTTTAGTTCTGTCTGGGCATTTTGACTGGGGTTATCCAGTGCTTTTGTCTCTGATTGAAAATGGTTCTAAACTGAATGCTAGGACAGGCTCAAGAATTCTCTAACTCCCTGAGGGAGATACTCGCAACTAAGACTATACGATACTATCCCAGGAGTGTAGATTGAATACCAGAGATATCTAGATCTAATTTCCCCCATAGATGTTTTATGTATGTCTGAAAGAGAATTTAGCAAAAATTCAGCTACCTTTATAGATCTTTAATCATGTATTGAGCACTGCTCTAGACTTTATGTATTCTATTTTATTTAATTCTCACTATAACCCTTTGAGGTACATATTTTTCTTATTTGACTTGGAAAAATCTTTGACTTGGCCAAGTTGAAGAATTTTCCCAAGTTTACCTAGCCATTTATGTGTTAGATTCAGTTGTCAAAATTCTGTCCAACTTTAGTGTGAAGTAGTCATGTTCTCCTGGCTCTACAAAGGAGGCAGAATTCAGTATTTCTAATTCATAGAAATGGTTGGAACAGAACGTATTCGTTCATGGGAGAGTAAAGAAGCAGGTAGTTAGCTTGTTGTAGACTCTAGTGTGGGGGACAACTAATACAGCAACCAACTGATAAAACTCACTCGTAGGGAAATTTGTTCAAGCGCTTGATTGGTGAGTGAGAATAAGGGTCTTGATAAACACTTCCGAGACCAATCTTACCATGGAATGTATTCTTTTTTTTCCCCAGCATATTATGGGGCTACAAATGTTTAGGTTACATGTGTTGCCTTGTCCCACCTTCCCCCAGCCCTGGAGTCAGAGCTTCAAGCATGTCCATCCCCCAGATGGTGCCCATCTCACTTATTATGTATGTGTATACCCATCTCCTCCTTCCCCCTCCCATCTGCCCAATGCCCAATAAATGTTATTCCTGTATGTCCACTTAGGTGTTGATCAGTTAATACCAATTTGCTGGTGAGTACACATGGTGCTTATTTTTCCATTCTTGGGATATTTCACTTAGTAGAATGGGTTCCAGCTCTATCCAGGAAAATACAAGAAATGTTATAGCGCCGTTGTTTCTTATAGCTGAATAGTACTCCATGGTATACATATACCACATTTTATTAATGCACTCATGTATTGATGGACACTTCGGTTGTTTCCACATCTTTGCAATTGTGAATTGTGCTGCTATAAACATTTGAGTACAGGTGTCTTTTTTATAGAGTGTCTTTTGTTCTTTTGGGTAGATGCCCGGTAATGGGATTGCTGGATCAAATGGTAGATCTACTTGTATTGCTTTAAGGTATCTCCATATAGCTTTCCACAGAGGTTGCACTAGTTTGCAGTCCCACCAGCAGTGTAGGAGTGTTCCTATCTCTCTGCATTCACGCCAATATTTATTGTTTTGGGACTTTTTAATAAAGGCCATTCTCACTGGAGATAAGTGATATCTCATTGTGGTTTTGATTTGCATTCCCCAGCAGAAGGAATAGAGCCATAATGAGCATCTATTTCTTAGTCAAGTTGAGTATTCATGTCTTAGCCTCAGATATAGGCCCTGAATTATTGATTAAATATAAATATGTGCAAAAATGTATGTAGCTCCTATTTCAATTAAACTTTTTGATAACTCCATATGGTCTCAAATAATCTTTCTAGATAGAATGGTGGGTACACAAATGATCAAAACCAGTCTTGAAAAGACTCTATATGACAATTTCTGGCAAAGGTGGTACTTAGAATGGGTAACACTACAATCTTTCCTGATGCTTTTTTTTTATCAACATTTGGGTATTTAAGGTATTTGCCAAAATCAAAGTTTATTTACTTATCTAGGCTTGACCTACTCAAGTAATTAGGCACATTTCATATCATGAAAAGTTTTCATACCCTCCTCCTGACCTGCTCCCTTTGTTCATTATACAAAATAATATTAAAAATATTATTGCAAATATTTTCTCAAATTTTATTCTGAGTGAGGACTACCTTGATTATCCTATTTATTTATTTTTATTTTTTCAAAATATTATGGGGGTACAAATGCTTTTGGTTACATGGATCACTTTTGCTATACTTGAGTCAGGGTTATAAGTTGCAACAGATCTTAATTCATCCTTCTGTGTAGCTGAGCAGTATTCCATAGTATACATATAACATCTTTTGTTAATACACTTATAACCTGATGGACACTTGGATTGATTCCACACCTTTGCAATTGTGAATTGTGCTGTAATAAAATTCAACTGTAAATGTCTTTTTGATAAAATGACTTATTTTCCTTGGGTAAATACCCAGTAATGGATTGCTAGATCAAATGGTAGGTCTACTTTTACTTCTTTGAGGAATCTCCATACTGTTTTCCATAGAGGTTGTATTACTTTGCAGTCCCATCAGCATTCCTTTCTCTCTGCATCTATACCAGCATCTATTGTTTTGGGATTTTTAATAAAAGCCAGTCTAACTGGGGTAAGGTGATAATCTCATTGTTGTTTTAATTTGTATTTTTCTGATGATTCGTAATGTTGGGCATTTTTCATGTTTATTGGCCATTTGTCTATTTTCATTTGAAAAGTTTCTGTTCATGTCTTTTGCC
This sequence comes from Mirza zaza, assembly GCA_008750895.1. NCBI lineage: Eukaryota > Metazoa > Chordata > Mammalia > Primates > Cheirogaleidae > Mirza > Mirza zaza. The sequence continues at coordinate 11,058 of VSMD01005688.1, forward strand.
CACTTTTTATGGGGCTGTTTGTTTTTATCTTGCTGATTTGAGTTCTTTGTAGATTCTGGTTATTAGCCCTTTATTGGTTGTGAAGCTTACAAATACTTTCTCCCATTCTGTAGGTTGTATATTTGCTGTGTTGATTATTTCCTTAGCTGTGCAGAAGCCTTTTAATTTAATTAAGTCCCCTTTATTTATTTTTGTTGTTGCTGTGATTGCCATTGGGGTCTTCTTCATAAATTCTTTGCCTAGGCTTATATCTAGAACAGTTTTTCAAACATTTTCTTCTAGCATTCTTATGGTTTCATGTCTTACATTTAAGTCTTTTTTTTTATTTCAGCATATTATGGGGGTACAAATGTTAAGGTTACATATATTGCCCATGCCCCCACTCCCCCCTCGAGTTAGAACTTCAAGTGTGAGCATCTTCCAAACGTTGCACATCTCACTCATTATGTTTGTATATACCCATCCCCTCCTCCCCCTCCCACCTGTCCGACACCTGATAAATGTTATTCCTATATGTCCACTTAGGTGTTGATCCGTTAATACCAATTTGCTGGTGAGTACTTGTGGTGCTTATTTTTCCATTCTTGAGATACTTCATTTAGTAGAATGGGTTCCAGCTCTATCCAGGAAAATACAAGAGGTGCTATATCACCATTGTTTTTCAAAGCTGTATAGTACTCCATGGTATACCACATTTTATTAATCCACTCATGTATTGATGGGCACTTGAGTTGTTTCCGCAACTTTACCATTGTGAATTGTGCTGCTATAAACATTCGAGAGCAGGTGTCTTTTTTGTAGAGTGTCATTTGATCTTTGGGTAGATGCCCAGTAGTGGAATTGCTGGATCAAATGGTAGATCTATTTGTATCACTTTAAGGTATCTCCATATTGCTTTCCAATAAAGGACCGATAACTAGAATCTGCTTAGAACTCAGGAAAATCAGCAAGGAAAAATCAAACAACCCTATCAAAAAGTGAGCAAAGGACATGAACAGAAATTTTTCAAAAGAAAACAGAATAATGGCCAACAAATATATGAAAAAATGTTCAACATCTCTAATCATCAGGGAAATGCAAATCAAAACTGCAATGACATATCACTTATCTCCAGTAAGAATGGCCTTTATCAAAAAGTTCCCAAACAATAAATGTTGGGTGTGGATGTGGACAGATAGGAACACTCCCGCACTGCTGGTAGGACTGCAAACTACTTCAACCTCTATGGAAAGCAATACATTTAAGTCTCTATCCATCTTGAATTGATTTTTGTGAGTGGTGAGAGATATGGATCCTGTTTCATTCTTTTGCATGTGGCTATCCAATTTTCCAAGCACTATTTATTGAATAGAATTTCTTTTCCCCAGTGTATGTTATTGTCTACTTTATCAAAGATTGGTTGGCTATATGTAGGTGGTTTTATATCTGGGTTCCCTGTTCAGTTCTGTTGGTCTATGTCTCTACTTTTGTGCCAGTACCATGCTGTCTTGGTTACTATGTCCTTGTAGTATAATTTGAAGTCTGATAATGGGATGCCTCCAGATTTTTTCTTTTTGCTTAAGATTGCTTTGGCTATTCGTGATCTTTTCTGGTTCCAAACAAAGTGTGGAATTATTTTTTCTATATCTGTGAAATATAACCTTGGTATTTTGATGGGGATGGCACCAAATCTGTAAATCACTTTGGACAGTATGGACATTTTAACAATGTTGATTCTACTGATCCATGAGCAAGGAGGTATGTTTTTCCTTAGTGTTTTCTAGTTCTCTTTGTAGAGATCTTTCACCTCCTTGGTTAAGTATATTCCAAGGTATTTTATTTTCTTTGTAGCTATTGTGAATGGTATTTAGTATTTGATGTTATTATCTTATTTAAATTTTAACCTCACAACCAGCCTTCCTATTTTTAACTTCATTTTTCACTTTTTAACTTTGAACTATATATGCATATATAACCATATATATCATATGTGTATATATGTTTACTTATAAATGCATATGTTTTATTTAAATGTTATAATATTGTCTGTCTCTTGCCACTAGAATATAAGTTCTATAACTATTTGCTTCTTTAGCACTTGTAGTCCCAGTGCCTGGAACAATGCTTGGCACATAGTAGACATTCAGTAACATACTTAGGAATGTTTAGTTAATGGCCACTCATTATTGCATACTCTAATTTCAGCTCTCTGCTTGAAACATTAATTTTTCAAAAGACTATAAATATACAGATTTTTTTTTTAACCAGAGAAGGCAAATAGACTCGTTGGTTTATGAGTGCACTGGACAACTGCTTTAAGTTATAAAAATATTTACTTGTTTTGGTGGTCTTCTGTTATAAAAATTATGTGCATAAATAACATCCAGGAAGATGTTAATTACCTTATTTGAGACAGTATAGTGGATGTTATTTCTCTCCATTCCATATTGTTTATATGAAAACATCAAGCAGGCAAAGTTTTTTTTAAAAAAACAATTTCTTACTAAATTTTTACAAGTGCATTTTTTCTAATAAAGTCATATAATCTGTGCAACTATTTTATGAAGTTTATTCTATTATTGCAATGAGATTAAATATCTCATACAGTATCGCTTCTATAATAAGTAAGTCAGCTAGGATTATGACTGAAGTTGTTTGGCTTCAGAGTTTGTATTCCAAGGTCCACTACACTATGCAGTTTCATATTTTACTTTACTTTTTCTCTGAAGATGGAGGGAAAATTAATTGTGTGGTGAGGGTTGTTGGGGAGGAGCATAGCATCTTATCTTTTTTAGTCCCCTACATGGGAATTTTACCAACATTCTTCCAGAACACTGAGTTATAACTCAAAACTAGAGAAGACATATATTGGTCTGTACAAGCTCTAATGTCACTCTCAGATCAAATCCAAGTACTCAGAATTCCTAGCTTATGAAAAGTATCAGCTTTGCTTTAGAATACTTGAGGTTAATTGGTGTATGCCTATCTAAAGAGAAATATGGTTATACACCAGTTATTAGTCATTAAAAGCAGGAGATTGAGGTCAATACCAGATGCTTCCCTGGGGAGAAAAACACAAAACCAAATGCTGCTGTTTCAATGCCAAGGGTCACCCAGGAGCCACAAGCTAACGTGTCAAGGCCAGCCCATAAAAACTTCCTGTATCTTACAAAATCCCAGATCTTTATATAGCCACTTTTTAATGGTGCAAACTTTTAAATAAATGCATTAGAGATGCTTTGCTGCAAATTAACAAGGTCATAGGCAATCTACAAGGATGCTAAATGTGTCTTTGAAAATTCACTGAGATTTTTAAAGCAACATAAAACTGTAAGCATTCACTTGGACTCTGTTATTGATTAGTGAGCTGGTTGTGCTGAAACATCAACATAGTAATTAGTATGTCCTCTAATTAGTTCAAACTCCTCCTGCCTCTTCTCTTCCTTTGAGTGTTCTTTGGCAATACAAGAGTGTAAGAGGTTACAAACGTAGAACCCCTTACAATTTTGTTATCATTAAGTCTATTTGATTCAATTATAGCCTGTAAAGCAATGGTGACTTCCTTGACTCTTCCTGTTACCTTAAGGCTTAATTATGTTTATATCTTTCAGGATAAAAATAATAACTTATGATTTACTTCATTTATTATGTGTAAATATATTTTTTATTGTGCTAGAAATTGTTCAAGGGAGACTTTGTAGCAGTTTTATTTCATAGCCTGAAGCAACTATCAACCAACATATCCATGAGGAGAAAAAAGTGGTAGAAACTTTTAATTGTACTGACCACTAAGTTTTTTGAGAGTCAACAGGTTGTGGCAAAATTTGAGATGATTTTTCTACCATCTGTAAGACCTCTGGTGCTAAACAGACGCCTGAAATTGATGATGCATGTATGTTTTAACATCTAAAATGAAGCAAAACGTAAATATACTGCCCTGAAAATATTGTTAAGTAAAGTCTGTTCTATTCTGTTTTTAAGATTCCTCCAGTAAGACAAGTCTAAATAGACAAATATTGATTGTGTAAGATTACTTGAAAAAGAACCTAAAGTATGGTCTTCCTGATCCAAATTCCATCAGCACCCCATTTTATAGTTCTTGTGAATAACCGCAGAACCTGAGTGGGGAAACTGACAGTGAATCACTGCATACTACTTCAAGTAGTAAAATTCTGATTTGAGGTTTTTGATGCCTAGGTGGATATGGAAGGCAAAGGAAGAGTCCTGGTAATGGTACATAATTAATACCAGTGTCCACTGTGTTGTCTGTCCATTCACTGCAGGAGAGCTTTGACCATGGAGTACATGGACATGCTACTTTAATTAAGCAGAGCTCTACTAAAGACACCCCCACAGGCACCACAAAAAATGCTTGGCAATCATTTAAACAACCTACACTCTGTGTGCATACCTCACAGGAATATTTTTATGCACATCTGAGTGGATCTAGAGTGGGATAAGTGGAAAGTCATATTATGTTTATTAGTGAACACCCTATCTGGACAAATCTCTTCTAAATCGAGAAAAATAGACAAAATAATGTAGCCTATGATCAGAAGCTACTAAATGAAATTATTAATAAAAGTGTACCCTGAAAGCTTTTATGGCACACATACTATTTGAGAAACAGAAACAAAAAGCAAAAGCTATATGGAAAGCATAAGTTAAGAATAGTGAACAAGATGAATTGTCATCTGTGGCTATGATGAAAAGGGACATGAAAGAGATGAAAAGATTTTAAAAGAACAACAAAATTAATAGAATAATGAAAAAGCAACATTAGAGAATTTATTGAGTATTACTGATCCTGGAGAAAAGGGATCACTATGAAGTGACAAACTTGAAAACATTTCCAAATTTAGAAGTATGAATATAGAAATAGTTATTTGGTGATATTTTACATTTATGACTATGAATCTATTACTTACAGAGTATTTTTGAAAACCTGACAATAATGAAAAGTGATTTAAAATAAAAGGTATTTTTAGAATCTGAAGGACAAAAGAGAAGGCATAGTTTTTCTTGAAAATCATATGTAATAAAAGCAAAATTTATTATTTGTAAATAATAAAACTAAGTGGCAGGAGTTAGGACAATTAGATCAATTATGTCAGGAAGTTTAAATTACAAATTTCTCCCTAGAAGGCAGACAAATTCATACTGATTTCTTTAAAATCCAACTAAAATTGCTTAGAGAGACTTCTCAAAAGTTAAAACACATATTATTATTAATTAAAGGTTAAAAATTATTTGGTAAAGAAAAAAAGAATAAAATCACCCTAAGCACAAAAAGCCCCACATTTAAGCTCTTTGTATGTACAAGCTGGTACATGTCCATTGCTGACTTAATCCTCACAACAGTCTGGCTACTTAGGTTATTATTACTATTATTATTTTTTACAAATAAAGAAGCTGGCGTTTGGCAGAAGAAAGGACTCTGTTAATGGCATAAGAGTAGCTGGCAGAGCTAAGATTAAAACCAAGGCCTATTTAACTCAAAGTCCACGTTCTTCTTCTCATTATGCTATCTTGACAATGTCTCTGGTTAGAAACACAAGATTAGACCTGAGAAACATGAAAAAACTCAGAATAATAATCCTAATTTAATGTGGACATTAGCGCAGTTTGGGGCACTAGATAAGAGAGAGAAAAAGATATAGAATGGAGACAATTTAGTACATTTTCTGGTAACTGATGTTATATGGACTTAATTTTATCTCTGGCTAATTAAAATGATTGGATCTACATCACAAATATGAATAATAAAAGGTATAATTATTTTAATATCCATAATTTATGTACAGAAACCATGACTCTACATGCCAAATCTTGGTCTCAAAAACAGAGTTTATTCTCATATGTAACTTATATTCATTTCTTGTTATTTGAACTATAATTCTGTTTCTCAAGAAATTAGACATTAGAATTATCAAGTATTCCAATGTTATCAAAATACATTTATGAATTATTTTACTATTGAAATTATTTTAGCTAATTCATTTTAAAGGAAATTCTAAAATTTCTTTCCAGTAGCCTTTTTCAACTTAGAGATTGAGTTTTCAAAATGTAATGTGTTGGTCATTCAAAATTATACATTTGAGTTTTATAACTATTTTTAAGTGTATATTTACACTGTAAAATGTGGATTGAAAAACACCATAAGGGCTCAGATGTAACTGATTCAGCATAATGAGAATTCTCTCTATTTACCTTGGCAGTTTCCCATCTCCTTCAAAGTAATATTGGCATCTATATTTTTTTCCAGATGATAAATCATTGCAATATCGAAATTTTTATGTAGCATGTGTTATTCCATTCTTGAGCTGCAAAGGGAAAAATGACAATATTTTTATTGCATCAGTATGGAGCATGGAACTCGTTGTTGTGAAGGCTGATTGAAGAAATGCGCCTATTTCACATCCATTTAAAGTGACTTTGCAAAGTCTGAGCTATAAACATGAAATGACCAGAACACAGTAAAGCCAACAAGGCTATTTTAGTCATCTCAATAATTGATTCCAATGGCTGCTGCTGATGCAATTGTGCAATCACCAACATCTATCATTAGGACAGCCTACATGATTGGATTAGGAACATATCAGGTTATCGTGTGTGGGTGTATATTGTGTGTACTTTCTAGTTTGTATACACACATTTTATAGCTTCTTTGCCATTGTCAAACACGGAGGTCAGTGAGATAATCTGAATTTTTGTCAAGTAGCAACCGCATGTTATTATACCCATGGCAGAAATTTGGGAAAGTGTCAGATTTTTCTAATGAAATCAGTCCAATTATCTGTCTTCAGGAAGATACTCTAAATTTAAAATATATTTATCTACAGTGTAGATGATTGTTTTAATATCTATTAATTAAAAATTCAGACTTACCAAGTTAAAACAAAATCATTTACTATCATCCAGTTCGATGGCTACACCTAAAAACATGTTTATATATTTTTGTCTCATTTTTTAAATAAAAGGGGAGAAAATTTCAACATTTTATTTTATTTTATTTTATTTGAGTATTTTAAGTGTGTCAAAAGCAGTGAAGCTTGGGTAAAGAAATACTAAAGTTATTAACAGAAGTGGAGTGATTTGTATTTTGAAAGACAGGGAAGTTAAAATGACACAAACTACATGGCTGTGATGACATGTTTATTTGTAGCATCATTTTTTTCTATGCAAGGTGGCAGAGCATATAGATGTTAAGTTAGGTAGGAAAATACTGAATACAATTTTTATATGGACTTGATGCATTCAGGGACTTATTTATATGTTTTCATTTCCCAAATTGTGTTCCCCAGAGTATACTACTTTGAGACATTTGTGAAAAAGAGCAATTCATGGTCAAGCATTGTTAAAAAACACTGCACTCTCTGTACTCAGCCTGGAGGTTCACAAGGAACATTAATATGTTAAGGGCTATAAGTACTACAACGGTAATGAAAACTTGTTAGTTCACTGACTGATTCTCAAACAGATTTGATTATTTGCATACTTTTAAAGCATAGCATTACAAAAAAATAAATGTAGAATATATTTTGTGAAATGCTGATATAAAAGATGATCCCATTATGTTTTCTAGGATATGAGAAATATTACATACTAGTATTTTTTTTATTTCAGCATATTATGGGGGTACAAATTTTAAGGTTTCAATAAATGCCCTTTCCCCTCCTCCCCCCACAAGTCTGAGTTTCCAGCATGACCATCCCCCAGATGGTGCACATCTTACTCATTATGTATGTATATACCCGGCCCCCCTCCCACCTGCCCAATACCCTATTGCTGTAGTACCTATGTGTCCACTTAGGTGCTGCTCAGTTAATACCAGTATTTTTAAGAATGGAAAATCATGACTGATAGTGGTTTTAAAAGAAGTAATAATCAATCTTGCATTAGGTTCTGGAATTTTTCTTTTTTTAATCATTCTGTCAGATAGTCTTCTAGCATATTCTTTGGAGTTTCCTGTGAAGTGTAACTCACAGTTATTCATTCACATTTGCTTTTTGGCATACAGGGCAAGCTCTGATTCTTAGTTTGGTTGTTGCTAATATTGAGTTGGGATACATCTTTCCATAACTTCCCATTTGTCCTAATTCTACTCTCTATTCAGACGAGTAAGTGATCCAGGAGAGAAATCATCTATGATAACAGATTAATCTTGATTCTCAGCTTTTGTGGATTAGAGGATGGGGTTGGAAAAGGTCTACCCAAGATCAACTAGTAAATGATATGAGAAGCTTGTTTGGTCCATCACTGAAGAAAAAAGGCTAACAGGAATCGGGGAATGCTCTTCAGTAAACGAAGAAAGGTGGCCTCTTCCAAATTAAGATTAGATAAGAGTGATTAGAGAGGAGTTTCTTTAGATAGGCAGAGGCTCTGTAGTCTCAAACTTTAACCTACTTATTAATCATTTGATGATTTTTATAAAGTGAAGTTTCTCATTCACTAGTTTGGGGTTGGGTCCAAGATCCTGAATTTCTAAAACTCTTCCAGGTGGTGCCAATTGGACATTCACCAACCTCTAGTATTGTAAGAGGTTTGTGTGTAAGAGTGTTTTCATGCTTCACTCTGAGTGGCAAAGCTCTAGGAGACCTGCAATTTTACTGGCTAAGGAGAGTGAGAATCTATTGATGCAGGTTAGTTGTGTTAGTCCATTTGGGCTGCTATGGCCCAAATACCATAAACAAAAGAAATTTATAAATGGCAGAAATTTATTTTTCAGACTTGTGAAGTCTGGGAAGTCATTATCAATGTGCTGGCAGATCTGGAGTCTGGTGAAGGCCTGTTTTCAGATACATAGATGGCGCTTGTCCCCTGTGTCCTCATAAGGTAGATGTGAGGGGTCTCTTAGTGTCTAAGGGACACTAATCCTATTTATAAGGGGTCTGTCTTCACGACCTAATCATCTCCCAAAAGCTCCACCTCCTAATGCAATCACCTTTGGAGTTAGGATTTTAATATGAATTTGGGAGAGAGAAGATAAATATTCACTTCTTAGAATTAGTTAATGTAGAATTTCCCAAACTTTCTTCATCAAAAAATATCACCTAGAGGCTTTCATTACAAATATGGATTCCCACGTACAATTTTCTTTTTCTCTTTTAAGACAGGGATAGGCTGAAGTTTGGTGGTGATCGTGGCTCACTTTAACCTCAAATTCCTGGGCTCAAGTGATCCTCTTGCCTCAGCCTCCTGAGTAGCTAGGAATATAAGTGTGCGCCACTATGCCTGGCCATTTTTTAATTTTTTTTTTTTGCAGACACAGGGTCTTGCTATGTTGCCCAAGCTGGTCTCAAACTCCTGGTCTCAGCAATTCTCCTGCCATGGCTCCCCAAAGTGCTGGGATTACAGAAATGAGCTGCTACCATGCCGGGTCTCCTGTGTCAATTTCATAGGTAGCAAATCATACTCTTTAGAGAAAAAGCCCAGAATTAAAATTTTTGTTTTATCATTAGTAATTCTCTGAGGTGTTTCCTGTGATCAGCAAGTTTGTGAAACATGGAGTTAATGCAGCATTTTCCTAAGTTGATCTTCAGACCACAGCCAAGCTGACTGCATGAGGATCTGCTCTCCTGAGGAGCTTATTGAAAATAAGCTTAGATGGGTTCACTAAAGCTAGAATCCAAATCTCCCCAAGACCCTGATGCATACCAGGTGTGTGAATCACTGATTATGCATGCTACTCTTTGATGTGAGTTAACAGATATTCCCCAGCCTTTAAAGAAGATGTTTAAATATTCTACTCAGCCTGTACTCACCCAAGTGAAAATGCTAAAAGCAGTGCCTCCCTGAGGTCATTTTGGTTATGACAGTGGTAATTTATGAAAGGACAGGCAAAAAGGGCTTCCGGGGGAGAGTTGGACCTTTATCAACCTCCATTATTCTAAGAGGTTTGTGTGTAAGAGTGTTTTAAGGATACAGACAAGGTTTCTCATGTTAGCAACTCCAGCCAACTTGCTGAGTTTAGAGTAAAATTTGATTCTTCATAGGGAACTCCTGGGGGTTGAGGAATAATTAAAAGGTAAGAAAGGAAACTTCTTGGTATATTTGAAAAAAAGACACTTACTTTGAGTTGGATAGACTTAGTGTTGGCTCTGTTTTTTAATAATAATAATAATAATAATAGTTAATCAGTGTTTATTATGAACCAGGTCTGATCTAGGTACAATACATCTATTTGAATGACCTTAAACATGTAACTTAATTCATCTACATTCTTATATTTTACTACTTCTTATTATTTGAACTCCCTCATGACAAAAAAAAATCATTTTCTACACAAAACATCCCAAGTCAAAGCTGTGGCCTCTGCACTGCTGTAGAGACGGTTTCTTAATCCCCTCCGTTCCAGTCGACCCTTGCCACCATTTCACATTCCACACCCTAGACCCAGAGCTTTCTCCTTTTCAATATTTCTAAACACCACAATCCATTGTTTGCCCTAAGCTTCTGGATAATTATCTTAAATATGCCCTTGTTATAAGTGTCTTTCAATTTTAGGGTTTCATAATTCCTTTATTTTCTTCTGGTCTATGTGGCTTCCTTCCCTGAAAAACCTGGATCCTTGTTTTTCACCAGCATCGTAGAAATCTCTTCTGTTCTATCCCATCAGGAGACATCGTTTCTTGGAAATCCTACAATCTTCTTTTCCTCTCTGGTTGGGCAGCTGAGTACTAATGCAGAAACCCACACTTCCAGGTGGCGTGGTGCCATTATCTATTGGGAGGGTCCAATGTAGACAGGACTGTCAGTGCACCCATCATCTCTCCCTCTTTCATGGTCTGCTCCCTGGAGTATTACCCACAGGAACAATTTCAAAACTTTATTGCTATCCTCAAGCCTCTTAACTAATGGTTGTTAAGCCTACCTGAAGTTTTGAGTCACCTAGGGAGATTTTCTGATGCTCAGGCTCACAACACAGCTATTAAACAAAAATCTCTGGAAGTTTGGCCAGGCAATGATATTTTTAAAAACGTCTTCCTAGTTGATTCTAACATGAAGCTATGGTTTAAAATCACTGCTCTAATGCATCCTCTAATGTTCCTTTTCAGCAGAAAGATTTCAGTCTAATCTTTTCAAAGCTACTGAGACTATTACCATTGAATTTCCTGTTTCTTTACCTGAACTCTTTATAAACTTATCTGTTATCAAAACTCATTCCAATCCCTTTCCAGTCTCAAGATACAAGATCCTTGGTCCTGTCCATGCCCCATTCCTCCAACTTTGTTCTTGAACAGTTTATTCTTAAACGTGGTCTCAGTTTCTGCCTCTGGTTACCTGTCTTTGACTTTCTAGGTGAGTGTTCCTGTGTGTGCTTTTCTCTTTCTCCAGGTCTCCCTGTGTCGCTCTCTATGGCTTGTCCCCGTATATGTGGTGCACACTCTCTCTGTTTTTCCTCTGTTTCTTTGTGCCTCTCTGTCTCTTTTTATGCTGTTCTGTGTGCCTCTTTCTTTCTGAATTGTTTCTCTCTGTGTCTCTGTCTTTGTGTGTATTTGCCTGACCTTCTATCTCTTCCTCTCTGGCTCTCTGTTTCTCTCATTCTCTGTCTCTGTCTCTCTCCCTGACTCTCCCTCTTGTCCTCACATCTCTCCCTTTTTCTCCCACTCCAACCCTACCCCCTTTCCCTGTTTCTGTCTCTGTCTCCTTGTCTATGTGCGTCTCTCTTCACTTTTTATATTTCTATCGGCTCCTTTTCCTAAGCATGTATATATTCTCACATTTCTCCCGTCAAAAAATATTTGCATGATTCTAAGCATTATAAAAGCAATCCATGTAAACAAAAATATTTGTACTCTGTAATACTTTGAAATAAAAAAAATCGTATGATTTTAAATCTCATTCTCTTTCCTTCCCATCTATAATTTTAGAAAGAAAAACCTAACGTGATTATTTTCATTACTTTCATTTACTTTTCAATAAATAGAAATCTGGATTTTATCCTTACTCTGCCACTAAAATTGTTCTCATTATGATCACCAAAGATCTTTAATCGCTAAATCTAATAGATATACCCTTTTGTTAAATCTAATGGCACTTTCACTCTCTAGGAAATTTGAAGCTCTTAGGCAATCTCTTCTTTTGGCTTTCATGATATAGCTTGCTCTTTATTCTTCTACATTTCTTATAATTGTATCTTATTTTTTTCCAGCCCTTTCTACATCTGGCTTTTACATATTGGTGTTTCCCAGATATGGTGGATTCAACAATATGGCCACAATATTTTTCAGCTCATTCCCAAAGAAGGTGAAGTCCATTTCCCCACCTTTAGTATCTGGGCTGGTCTTGTGTTTTGCTTAAACCGAGAGAATGTAGTAGAAGTGACATTGTTGAGATCTGGAGCCTAGGCCACAAGGGGCAATGCAGGGTCAGCCTTCATTCTTTTGGAATATTGACATGAGATTCGTATGTTGAGGAGCAGCCTGTGATATAAGACAGCATAGAAACAAAGCGCAGACAACTCAGGTGCTCACCTGAGATCAGCCTCCAGGAGATCTGTGAGTTAAATGCATCCACACGACTAAGCCCAGGAAAGACTGGTACAAGACTTATTTAGTTAACCCACAGAGTTTTGAAAAGTATCTTATTTTTGTTTTGATCTGTTCAATTATGGTATGATTTTATAAGAAGTAATAAAAAAGTGATCTTTCCAGAATTCTTGCTATTGTTAATTTCTATTTACACTTTTTGTTTAATTTAATTTTTTGTATTTATTTTAATTTATTTCAGAATATTATGGGGGTACAAATAATTTGGTTACATAAATTGCTCTTGTATCTTGTCCATCGTCCAAATGGTGTGCATTGTACCCATTAGGTGTTATTTTACCCATCCCTTAGTAAACCCTGCCACCTACTTGATACCCGATGAATGTTATTGTCATATGTGCACGTAGGTGTTGATTGATTAGTTCCAATTTAATGGTGAGTACATGTGGTGTTTGTTTTTCCATTCTTGTGATACTTTACCTAGAAAAAGGGTCTCCAGCTCCATTCAGGTTAATACAAGAGCCGAGTAGTACTCCATAGTATACATATACCACATTTTATTAATTCACTCATTTATTGATGGGAACTTGAGTTGTTTCCACATTTTTTGCAGTTGTGAATCATGCTGCTATAAACATTTGAGTGCAAGTGTCTTTTTTCCTTTGGGTAAATACCCAGTGGTGGGATTGCTGGATCAAATGGTAGTTCTACTTTTGGTTCTTTAAGGTATCTCCATACCATTTTCCATAGAGGTCGTACTAGTTTGCAGTCCCACTAGTGGTATATGAGTGTTCTTATTTCTTTGCATCTACACCAACATTTATTGTTTTGGGTTTTGATAAAAGCCATTCTCATTGGAGTTAAGTGATATCTCATTGTGGTTTTGATTTGGATTTCCCTGGTGATTAGAGATGTTGAGAATGTTTTCATATGTTTCTTGGCCATTAATCTGTCTTCTTTTGAAAAGTTTCTACTATCTCAGAGTCCCTTCCAATGTCCTAACTATAGATGGCCCCAACTTATGATGGTTCGCCTCAACTAGCTACCATTTCTTTGTGCTGAAAACACTCAAAATCTACTCTTTTAGCTATCTTGAAATACACAATATATTATTATTAACTATAGTCACCATGCTGTGAAATAGATCACCATAACCTATTTATCCTGTTGAACTGAAATTTTGGATCCTTTGAACAATGTTTCCCCTTTCCCTGTGCAGCCCCAGACCCCAGCCTCTGGAAACCACCATTCTACTCTCTACTTCTAGGAGTTTGTTTTATAGATTCCATATAACTGAGGTCATGCCATATTTGTCTTTCTGTGCCTGGCTTATTTCACTTCACATAATGTCCTCCAGGTTCAAATTCTGTCATTAGTGACAACATGGATGCACCTGATCTTGATTCCTAAATGGTGAGGAACATGACCCATGTAGGCAGAGGCATATTTGGGGAGATGAGATAAAAGTTAGGCTTTTGCCATTGTTTTGTTAATTTATTTTTTGTTATTTGGAGCATGTATTTTGAATGTCAAACACTCAAAAATAGGTGAGATATTCAGGTTTATCAAGGAAAGTTTGCTTCAAACAAGCTTAGAAGCACTATTTTTACCATATATCATACTTAGCACTAGAGGACAACACCTGGAGAATTCATACAGATTTGAGAATCACACTGTATGTAAAAGAGATGAACTAGAATGTGTGTGAAGAAAAGTATCTAGAATAACAAATTCAATCACTTTATCCCCTAATTTCACAAATATGCCTCCTTAATTTTTTCCTAAAAATATTGAATAGGACGGGATCAAGGACAGAATCAGAGACCTCTGTCTCACTCTGAAAAATTGTGTTAATCAATTTGTTTGATATTAGATTACTTAATCACTTACTAATCAACATAAATATCATTATAAATCTAGCATATAATCTTTTTACAAATATATTATTATAAAGCATATCGAATGCTATATTAAATTCCAGTGATAGATTAAGTGCTATTTATTCCTTCTATCCATCCAGTAATCCCCATAAAAATAAAGAAAAATATTTTGGTATAACAGAACAATCCATTCCTTCCTTCCTTCACTCATTAAATCATTCTTGAATATCTGATATTTTGTTTTCCACTGTGATAGATAATGACAATATTAAAATCTGGTCCTTGCCCTCAAATAGTTTATATAGTACCCAATTACATACGGAGCAATGGTTTCTAGGGGGAAAAAAAATTCTAACCTTAAAAATATTTTTCCTTATTGCAAATTAAGGAAAAGCAGGAAATTAGATTATTTCAGTTAAATAAGAGAAATGTGAAAATCTGAGTGCTATCTAAGCTCAGATACTATTACATGAACACCTATGCATGCATACACACACACAAACAAATACATAAGCACACACAAAGGTAAGGAGTGATTGCTGAAGAATAAGCCATCGAGTTGATGTTAGGAAAGTGTAATGGTGAGTAGAGAATGTCTCTTAGGCTTCTCTTGCTGGTTAATGAGAATTAACAAGTAAACATCATCTTTTCCTTGTAAGGATTTGATCATAGATAGACTTTTTTTTTTTTTTTTGTAAAAGTTACATGTTAGGGCTAATATTTAACAAACATTAGTTATAACACAACTGCTTTTTCATTTCTTTTGTATCCTACAACTTTGCTAAACTCATTTATACTAGTATTTTTGTGTGGAATCTTTAGGGTTTTCTATATATAAGATTATGTCACATGTGAACACAGACGATTTTACATCCTTCTTTCCAATTTTGACAAATTTTATTTCTTTTGCTTGCCTGATATCTCTGTGTAGAACTTTTGATACCATGTTGAATAGAAATGGTGAGAGTAGGCATCCTTGTCTTGTTACTGATCTTAGAAGAAAAGCTTACAGTTTTTCACCACTAAATATATGTTAGCTGTCAACTTTTCATAAATGACCTTTATTATGTCAAGGTAGTTTCCTTCCATTCCTAGATTCTTGAGTATTTCATTCATGAAGGGTGTTGAATTTTGTCAAATGCTTTTTCTGTATCAATTGAAATGATGATGTGATTGTAGACTTTTACAATAACAAAAAGAAATTAGCAGTGTGGTATAATAGATTTAGGTTTTCACATCAAGTCAACATATCTGTACCTATTTTTTGGTAAGGACAGTTTTTTTCCCTGAAAATTCTTGGTAAATTCTAATTTTTAGCATGTCTCATTATCCATGGGTCCTCAAAGTTTATAGGGAGTGAGTTATGATAGTGCTGAATAATTATCTTCCACTTTAACAACTATTTAAAATGACAATTGATTGTTTCAGAATTTTAAAGAATATTCTATCATCTATGTTGAGGGTGGCAAAAGGACAAACATTTCATTGAATATAGTTGATATTTTCTAATATTTAAAATTTTATAATTATATACATTTAATATCTTGGTAAAAATCAAGGGGTTTGAATTTGACATAGGATGTTGGGAAATAAACAAAAGCAACTAGAGAAACTGAGAAACATAATTTATGATTCTGACAAAAAACCTTAGCAAATAATATTCGCACACTCATAGTTTTATAAATAATATACAGAAGGCAACAGAACTGCAGTTTGTGAAACATTAAAGAACACATAATGTGATTAACATTTTATTTTATATTGTTTAAATAACTTGTGTATATTTGTTTCCATGAGGTACATTAGAATTTCCTATTCTGATTTCACTTTAAAATTAGATTCTTATATCATTCTGACCAAAAAATGAATTGTTATCAATTTTCCTTAAATCACAACATCATATTTGACACTTTTGGCAAGTCAACAAAAAATCTGAAGTTCGGGAAGATTAGTGATAAGTAAATAAATCCAGTCATCTTGCATTAAGTTTGTGTTGTAATTAGTTTCTTATTTGGTAGATCTTTTAAGTTATAAAAACATTCTGTGTGTAATTACACTTAGACTTTATTTTTATAGAAAATTTGAGTGCATCTTTCTCCTTAATGTTTCCCTAGTTATAAATGTTACCAAACCACAGCCTTTTAAGCAACTATGGAAAGGTTGGCAACTTTCCAACCTAATTTCAAATGTTTTAATTATTTTCTAATAAAGTAAGAAGTTGTAGTCTCAAAGTATAAGGCAAAATGGGTGCTATATCTAAAATATGCTCCAATGAGGCATCTAAATCTGGAGTCAGGGTAACCAAGAGTAGTGCACAAAAATTGCTGCAAGCAACAGAATTCTAAGTGGCAAAGGAGAACAGCCCCTTCTTGGAAAGCAGAATTCATTCTCAATTTTCTTTTTTCTCAAGACACCTGAGAGATAATATATTTATAAACGTTGGCTGGATTGCTCTCTGATTGCTCCCTCCCCTTTAATTTGTAAATTAATTTAATGTGGGCTCTCAAGAGACAGAAGAATTTTCTGAGCCATCCATGCAATTATGTATCAAAGCTCAAATTATAAAATGATATTGCTACAAGTTGTAAAAACAGGCAATTCTTTTAAAAATTAAAGAAGATCAAGATACCAATCATAAAAATTATATAATGACATGATTTAAAGTCCATTGCCTGTACCCTCTAGGATAAAATAACCTTAGGTATGGAAGGTAGAGAACTTAATATTTTTGTCTATAAATACAAATACCTTCTGTAAAAGTAAATTCTTTTTTCGTGTAGTCATTACTGAGTAATAAAAAGACAAAAATAAGATTATGGCAGATTTTAATACTTTTAATGCTTGAAAGAAATCACAAAAATTTGAAAGCTTAGGAATATTACGCTCAGAGTTAATTATATGGCATTGTGTCATTGCATACGGATGTTCAGTCATGCACTACATAATGACCTTTTGGCCATGGAGGGACTATATATACTATGGTGGTCCCATAAGATTATAACAAAGCTGAAAAATTCCTGCTACCTAGTAACTTTGTAGCTCTCTTAATGGCATAGCACAAGGTATTACTTACATATTTGTGGTGATGCTGATATTGTGTTGCTTCCAGTCATATACACGTATAGCACATACAGTTATATATACTACATTACACTTGATAATAAGTGACTATGTTACTGGTTTATGTGTTTACTATATGTACATTTTATCATTATTTTAGACTGTACTCCTTCTACTTATGTAAAAATAAAGTTATCTGTAAGACAGACTCAGGCAGGACCTTCAAGAAGTATTCCAGAAGAAGCATTGTTCTAGGAGATGACAGCTCCATGCATGTTACTGTGTCTGAAGACCTTCCAGCGAGACAAGATACGGAAGTGGAAGACAGTGATATTCTGACCTTTTGCCGGCCAAGGCTAATAATGTGTGTGTTTGTGTCTTAGTTTTTAACAAAAAAGTTTAAAAGGTAAACAAAAATAAATGTTTTTAAAAATAGAAAAAGCTTGTAGAATAAGAATATAAAGAATAAAAGTATTTTTGTGTAGCTGTACAATGTGTTTGTGTTTTAATCTAAATATCATTACAAAAAAGTCAAAAAATAATAAAGTTATAAAGTAAAAATGTTACAGTAAGCTCAGGTTAATTTATGATTAAAGAAAGAAAAATATATTTTCATACAAATTTAGTATAGCCAAAATAAGTGTGCGGTGTTTATAAAGTTTACAGTAGTGTAGTAAATGTCCTAGTCCTTCACATTCACTGACAATTCACTCTCTGATTCACCCATAACTTCCAGTCCTGCAAGCTTCATTCATGATAAGTGCCCTATATAAGCGTACCATTTTTTATCTTTTAAACTGTATTTTTACTGTACTCTTTCTATGTTTAAATATGTTTAGACACACAAATACTTACCATTGTTTTACAATTCCCCACAGTATTCAAAATAGTAACATATTGTATGGGCTTATAGCCTCAGAGCAATAGCTGCTATACTATATAGCCTAGGTGAGAAGTAAGCTAGAGTCCATCTAGGTTTGCGTAAGTACACTCAGTCCACATTGTCTGCACAAGGACAAAGTCTGGTAAAGACATGTTTTTCATAACATATTCTGGTAGTTAAGTGACACATGACTACACACATTCCTTAGTTTTACTAGGAAATGACATTTGATATCACTAATCAGAGGGTCTAGCCTGCGTTTTTCAAAATTCGTGCTTCATAGTTGAGCATTTATAAAACACTTGATTTTTAAGTGGATAATCATCACATTTTGAAGCACAGAAAACAATAACATTTTAAAATTTATATAGAAAATAAAATATTTTCTCGTTATAATTATATTAATTTTGATATTTTTATAATTTTTCATTAAAATTAATTTTTCTATCATTTAAACTGTCAAAAATATTTGTCATTTTTCTGAAATAATGGAATACTTTTTTGCAGTCAAGTTTTGCAAGATTTTTTTTTATTCTCTAAAATTCCTCTATTCTTCTAACTTAGTTTCTGATTGACCACAGTGAAGGAAGCAAGAAAAATATCCTTAATATGCATTGAATTCTTTATGTCATATTAAGCTCTAAATAATTTCAGGAACTGCCAAAAGAATTATAATCACTTTTACTCCTTCTCAGAATCATGAGTACAACAGCTGCACAAAGTATTGAGAAGATTTTTGGATTTGACTTCAGGGCTGAATTATCTTTTACTTAATTATTTTTTATTCCTCTTCCAGCAATACCGGGAGTTGTGAAGGTTTGGGGTGCTTAGTAAAAAGCAACATGCCTACCACATGCAAGACCTCAAAAATGATTTTCAGTGAATATATGACTGAAGTAACTAAAAGAAAACAAAATAAATTTCTATTCCAATGCTTCCAGACTCATAAGGAAAGCCTCTGACGTGAGCATTCAGACAATAATCACGCATTCTATATCTAGTTAGGTTAGAAGACATGCACCCCGAGTGGGAACATGTGCTCAGTACTGGGGAAGATGGTCTCACTGTCTTCCACTGAGGTCAGGATAAGGCCCTAAAATATGTAGTAAGTATCTTTTGTTTGGTTAAAATGTTAGCTTGAAACATGAGGGTGAACTTGCTTGCACCAAGTATTTGGATATTCATTAATGTGAAGACTAACTACCATTAAATTTTCACAGACTTGAGACTCATGAGGTAATCTTATACTAATTTGTTATTTAAAAAGAAGCAATTAGAGTACATGTGTCAGCTGACTAAATGTAAGATTAAGGTGTTTTCATTGATCTTCGTTATCTTATCCTTTTTAATATATTACTGGGTATATTGGAAGAATATTTTATTTTTGGTAAAATATAACATTTGCCATTTTAACCTTTTTAAGTGTACGGTTTGGCAGCATTAAATATGTTCACTTTGTTGTGCAACCATCAACCATCCATCGGCAACACCTTCATTTTCCCAAACTGAAATTCTGTACCCATTAAACACTAACTCCCTATTCCTTTTTCCTTCTAACTCCTGGCAACCACATTTTATTTTCTATTACTATGAGTTTGACTACTCTAAATACCTCCTTTAAGTAGAATCATACAATATTTGTCCTTTTGTGGCTGCCTTATTTCACTTAGCATAATGTCCTCAAGGTTCATCGATGTTATAGCATGTTTCAAAATTTCCTTTTATGTAATGCCAAATAATAGTCTACCTTATGTGTATACCGTATTTTGCTTATTCATCCATTGATGTTCTCTTGGCTTGCTTTTACCTTTGGTGGTTGTGAATAATGCTGTTATGAACATGGGTGTACAAGCATGGGTTAGAGTCCCTTCTTTCAATTCTTTTGGGTATACACTCAGAAATGGAAATTCTGAATCATATGGTAGTTCTATGTGTAATTTTTTTGAGAAACTGCTATAGCGTTTTCCACAGGGACTGTACCACTTTACATTTTCACTGGATTGCACAAGAGTTCCAATTTTTCCACTCTATTTTCTGTTTTTCTAATAATAGCCACCTAATGGGTCTGAAGTGATATAGAATGATTTTAAATATGATTTTGTTCATTCTATTGTGAACAAACACAAAATTATGGAACCCCAAATAAGTAGACATATGCAATACAAAGTAAGCAAATACTTAGTTAGGCAAATAACAGCAAATTCTTGACTCAACAAGGCTTACCTGCCCCACTGTTAAATTGTTCCAGCAAGTGTACAGAGAGTGTTACAGCAAGTGTTAACAGCTACTGACTGGGGAAACAACCGAGTGGCACACAGAGGGTTGGAGAATCAGCCTTCATTCTACTGGCGGGCTCAGAGGGGCATGCCACCAAATTCTGAGCACCACTTCCTTGTTCTCCTCCAGTTTTATGCACTTCTTGGGGTTACACACAACCAATCAACTATGAGCATGAGAAGTTATCCAATCAGCGGTGGGATTCAAAAAGCATCCAATCAGCAACAAGCTTTACATATCCAATCAGCCACAAGCTTTACATCCAATCAGCAACAAGCTTTACATATCCAATCAGCAGTGGGATTCAAAAAGCATCCAATCAGCAGTGAGTTCAGCCATGGGGCCCCGCGGTGGGGGGTTTTCCCTATCAAAATAGGTGAAAAAAATATTTCTGTGCAATAAAATTCTATAATCAGTATAAAATATTTAGGATTGATTTGAAGACATTCCTAATATTGCTGTGTGTTATATCACATCTAGGTTACTATTTATCAATAAAAGAAAAACAGAATAGTGATTGCTCCAAGCTTAGCATTTAGATGTAATTCAGATTGAGAGTGATAATTGTGCTCAGTGATTTCTACATAGGATTCAAGAAGACCTCCTATCTCACGTGTCCGTTTAAAATATGATTTTGGTCTTTCATCAACTGGTAATCTCTTTCCCATGGCATAGTATACTTTCTCCAGCTGACCAAAGATCCGCTGAGTAAAATGTGGCCTCAGGGTAAAGGTTTTATCTATCTCGTTGCTATAAGCTCCTTTGTTAAGACCTCAGGAAAATTAAAAGATGCTTCCTGGTAGACTGTTGCAACTAGACATAGGACTTCCAAGAATTGTAGTAGCATTTTCCTATAGTATTCTCACACATGCAGGATAGGGATAGCTTTGTTTTGAAAAAAAAATTGAGAGATATTGCTTTGGGAGCATGAAGTGAATCCCAATAAGATTTACAGAAAAATCTTGAAGGTTTTAAGAGCTGGGTATTAGCAAAAGCACCATCTGATTAGACTAAAAGGGACAAAGAATGTCCAAAGAGCTCCCAACTTCTAAGAAAAGAAGAAAGCTGCTGAGAGATCTACTCAGCTGCAAATGTCAACTATTTCTAGAATAGAAGAGATGACTCTGAGATGAAACAAGATCTTCGGAAAATAATGGATTGTGAACTCACTCTCAGTGACCAGGACTCCACCCTACTCAAGGAATGTTCTTTGCTTTTAAAGTGGGGGGACCTGGCCACATGTGTTGAGCTGCATTCAGAATCGCCATAGACCAGTGACAAATAACTGCTTCCTGTTCTTCTCCTTTTTAAATGTAAGTGCCTGTTGCAATCATTCTATCTGTGCTTCCTCAGGGTATGTTGGGTGTTTAGAAAGCAGATGATCTGCCTTTCATTTCTTGTCCCTGGATCAAGAGCAACTGAGCCTGAGCTATATTCAGAAAACTTCATCCACATTTAGATATAATTTAGACAGTGACATTCTGGGTTTACGGACAACGCTCTAAAGATATGAGACTTCTTGGGGAAGGTGGGGTATATTTTGCATTTGACAGGCAATTTGTTGTGTCCAGGGGTGGACAATGGTAAATTGTTTCCAAAGATCTGTGCATCAGTCCATTACGTCCTGTATATCTCCTTGCTATGTGAATTTGCTACATCTCTTGTAAATGAGTGGGATATACTTCCCCTCTTCTTGAATGTATGCAGGTCCTGTGGCTTGATTCCACCAATAGAATGCAGAGGAAATGAGACAGTTTTCATTTCCCCCTTGCATTTTCAATCAGCTACCAGATAAAGATGCTTAAGCTATTTAATGATGTCAGGGAGAAGGGAGGTGGTTAAAGAGATTGTGTTCAGGAGAACCTCAAATCTAGCTCCCAGCTGAATGCAGCAGCATGAGTGACTCCAGATAACACTATGTGAAGCAGAAATCAGAACTCAATTGGCTGAATACAACTAAGTTTTGGAGAGGTTTACTTATGTAGTTTCAAGGGATAACTGAAAAAGAGTAATCTGTCTTAATCTTGTGAATAGATGATGGAGGTAGGAAGAACTTGTTTCCTTTTGTTTATGTCTCATATTTCCCAAATAGGAATATTTTTAATGCCAGATGACAACAGAAATTTTATGGGCATTATTACAGGAAGGATCTAAAAACACCCAGACAATAGCATCACTATTTTTCCTTTCTATTGTTTCTTTAGAAACAAATTACCATACTACTTTGACTACTAAACTGATTATTATAGTTATTTCCTTGGTATAGCATCCACATCCTTTTCCTAACTAGTGTGCTGGAAGATTATCCCATTTATGTTACTTAGTTTGGTTCTTTGATCCCAAACTAATTATTTCATTTTATCTTTATTTGCCATCTGCTAGTCTAAGCACTAAGCAATTCAACTTCAGAGCCAGGCCTAAATATTGTTAGTATTTTTTCTTCTGTTTTTAATCTTATCTTTTAAACAACCATGAAAATACGTTTTAAAATAATGAATGTTGCATCTTACCGTAGTCCTAAATTGCAAGTTCTCAGTAGCTGCCTATTCCTAAAGTAATGTTTGAAAAATCCCAAGATTACAATTGAAACAGGAACTCAGTAAGACGGAGTAGCATTTTCTAGCCATATAAAACCTAGGTGTTTGTTTGCAGGTGCATCAAGCTTGTACATCAGGATAACAGAGAAATTCTATGAAGTCCAAAAGGCAAATTGCAGGAAACCAAACATATCTATACCTCATTTGCATTGTAATATCAGTTTACTTAACCAAGATAGAATTAACTTCCATATCCTTTTCAAATTTGATCACTTATTAACTTATTGGTCATGATCAAAAAGAGACATGAATACATACTGACAATTTTATAGATTAAATTAAATCTCATTTTAGAAGATCTCTTTCTTTTAACTAATGTCAATTTAATGTCATGAGTCAAAATATTACTAATTTGGGTTGCTACATTTCCATTAAAGATTTATATGATTTTATTAAACATCTTAAAAACTTCTTCTAAATTATAACAATTAAAATAATTATATGTCAGATTATGACACTAAAAGGAAAATATTAGATATTTAAAATTTCTGTAGATTTTTTAGAAGTGAAAAGAGAATAGATTGTTAGTTTGGAATAAATACTCAGAGAAGTTACATTTTTCAAACTTTGTCTTTTATTAAGTATTTGATAATCAATATGTAAAGGCATCACATAATTTTCTGCTAGTTTTGTACCTCAAATGTTTTCTCCATTTTTATTTAGTAGAAAAAATATTACTCCAAACACATGACTTGGTGCAAACTAAATGAATCTCTGTAATTTAAATGTTAACTAATATGTATATTTATTTTAAATATTTTTAATCTTCCTACACAGACTAAGTGTGACTAGAAGAGATTTAGATTAGAATAGAAAAATCTCAATGATGTTGCTATTTTATTGGTAATTATAATTAGTTGAATTTAGAAGAAAGACATTAACCTTTGAAAAGAAAGTAAGCAATGAAAATGTTGTAGGGTAAGAATAATCAGACCCTTTTGAAACAAATGATAATATAAATAAAAATAGGGAAGTATACCTAAATGGGAGTGCTAAATATAACTATAATATAAAATATAATTAAATGTAACTAAACTATGGCTGACTATCACTAAACTGAGTGCTAAGATAAAATGCAATTTCATTTAAGATGAAATGATTTCAAAAATCAAAGGAGGAGGTTGGAAATGAGAAGAGTAATATTGTTCCTAAAAACAAAGCAAAGTAAATGACTGTGTTTGAAAATTGCCACAATAAGATTAATTCTCATTTCTGATGCAAGGCCAGAAAGGGCCACAGAAAGGAGACATTTCAAATTTGTTTGGATGGTAATCCTAGTAGTCCTTGGAGCCTACCATCAAAATAGATGCACGTATCCTTGCACGTAAAAATGGAATGATTTCACTATAAAAAGTATGCCATATCAAATCTATTCAAATAGAATCACGACCAAGAAAATATATTCAAGAAAAAAAATTAGCTTTCTTCTAAGCACAGTGAATGGTTCCAATTTTTCTCTGAATATTTGCTTGCTTCTTACTCATTCCCTTTTGCCATCTGCTAGAACTTGTACCAGGAAAGTGGCAGAAGTTGCCAATGCTTAAGACAAATAGAAGAAACTCAAATTGAGACATTCTCTCCATTAAATGTAAATTTTGTGATTTGCCAAAAAAAAAAGAGGTGTCATCAGATTAACAAAACAAATTTAAATATTCTACATAACTTTTGGCTTATAACTGCTACTAGATAATATAAGAATTTCTTAATTAATATTCAAAATTCAAGAACTATTCAAATCAATGTTCAACAGCTACTCTTATTAGATTTTTATGTTATATTAAAAAAAAACTTTAGCTTTTAATTGATACTATATGAGTATTATAAGGAAATGGAGCTGCATTTGCATCCTAGATCTTTCTAAGTGAACTTGGATGATTACATATATTTCTGAGATTTTATTTCCTTATCTTTGCAATTATAATAATTGTGAGATTTACATATATATTTTGGTCAAATGAGTTCAGGTAATACTGGCCTGTGGGTTTATATAAACTCAAAAAATATCAAATCTTAAAAATCATTTGTGTATTTTTATATTAAAACATACCAAAACCTCTACCATAATTATATTCTTGGGAAATTATACGTTTTGGGTTTTAACTGCTACCAAGTCAAAATATCTTTATGGTGGTTTTATTATTAGGAAACATTCAGGCAATTGCACTTTTAAATATCCAGTATAATCTCATAATCTAGAATCAATAATCCATTGATGTTGGTCATATTTAATTGATTAGCAAATACTTATTAGTTTCAACTTTGTACAAGATGGTAGGTTTAGCCCTGTGATTAGAAATATATCATTTAATCAGGTGCAAATTCTGCAAAAGTTTAATAATTTAGAATACTATCTCATTAACATTGCATTATTGCCCTTTCTCAGCACTCATGGCTCAATTTTTTTTTTGTTAGTTCCCTGTATTCACATAGATTAAAAATACAGAGAAATCTATCTGTCATTTATCTGTTATAAAATATGCTACATATAATACAGTAAATTATTAAATAAGGTGCAATGAGAGTCCAGAGGAGGCCTGAGAAATGACAAAACAGCTTTATAGAGGAGGCAATATAAGTCCACTAGAGCAGTATTTCTATATGTGAGAAGTACGTAGACAGTCTGATAAGAAAACACTTGAAAGCCGAACATACCACTCAGATTCATCAAGTAAGAATCATTTTTTATGGGGCAAGGAGGCCTGAACAATGGTATTTTTAAAATCTCCCCAAGTGATTCTTATAATACAGTTAGAATGAAGAGCATTACCCTGGACAAACTGTAATGAGCACATAAGGAAACACATAGGTCATGTCTATTACAACATCATTTATAATTGCAATAAATTGCAAGTGAGCTAAATCTCCACCAATAAGTGTATGGACATTTCTAGACAGAAACTGTGCTCCTCTCCCTCAAAATCCAGGAAACTCCAGTACTTTAACGTGGCTGGAATATATGGGAGGAGTGGAGGAATCTGAGGCTGAAAAGATTAGCACAGGCCTACATAAGGTGAAGAGTGGTGACCTACCTGGATTTCGTCTGTATTCCTGGTACTTTTCTCTTAATAAATATTTTAAATAATTTACTCTTGAAATATTTTTAATGCACTGAAACATACAAGGGCCCACCACCTGGATTTAAAAAATGTTTACAATTTTGATATGTTTTTGGTATTTCTGTTACTTATTAAAGGCTAAAGCATTAAAGATGTAGATATTCCATGCCCTATTCTCCATTCTTCCCTTTTATAGGTGTCCTAAGATATGTATTCTGTTTATGCATTTTAATGCCTTTATTATGTATGTAGCTATTCATAACAAACATCATTTTGTTTGAAAATTCACACAATAGTTTACTTTTAAATTTTTCTTTTTTTTCCCTTAACATTTTCCAAAGTTGTTCCATGTACACAGGCATGTAGATCAAGTTCATTCTTTCCAAGTGCTGTGTATTTTTGCATTGTTTGAGTGTACATTAGCTGTTTTGTTTATATGCTTATTTTTCTCAGAGCTTTCCAAGTGTGTCTCTTGTGTAGAACCACTGTTTTAGGATATAAATAATTAATAATAAAATGGAATAGATATTTTTGGGGCATTTAGTCTTTAATTTTGTTAAATATTGCACATTTTCTTCTAAGTAGATTGGTAGTGCTGGAAATGACATGCCAAGCTTGATGTTTCCTTCCATGTGAGGAGACAACTATCAACAGTTGACTTCTTTCAACCTTATCTCTTGCTCCTTCTCTGAGGAAATAGAAAGGATTATTTGGTGACTTTGGAAAGAGAGACTGAGTGTGCATAGCTTTGCCACCTTTCTCTTTTGATTGTCTTAGGGCTTTCCCTGAATGTGTTCTTTCCTTCTGACTGATCTTGGCAATGTGGGAAGGCTAAGAAAAGGCCACTGAAGGGAAAGCTTGAGTTTGCCTGCACTATCTATGACTGACTTGGCCAGTCTGCCTCATCCTGGGATTCAGTATTAGGTGGCTCAGTGGTGTTACACATTTGGACAGTGGTCTCCAAACCTAGACTTTATTAACAATAAGGAGGTGATTTGGGTCTTCTTTGCCTGATAACTCCATGTATCCTATTTAGTTCAGTCTTTGGATGGAGAATTGGGATATTGTTTATTACTCCTGAAAATCCAACATGGTTGTACATATTTATATTCCCACCCATACTGTATAATACTGCTGAGTTCCCAACGTTCTTGTTTGGGCACAGATGAAGATTTATCATGAAGCTAAAGAAAGGTAAGAACTCTACAGGGATCTTCACCTGAAATAGCCCCCACCCAAACTCCTATTTTCACACTTTATAGGATTTCGTGAAATCTTTTGAAAGTAACATATTCTTACATTCTTTTTTCACAATAAGAATCCTCAAATTTATAAATTTCAACTTTGGAACTAATATGACTTTTATTAATATCATATTAATATATTTTCTATTTTGTCAATCTGGATTTGAAATGATATCTTGGGGTGGCGCTGGTAGTGTGGCTGTGGTTTTGTATCTCCCTGTTTTCTAGGGAGATTAAACATTTTGTCATATGTTCATTGGCCATTTAGGTTGTCCCTTCTGTGAATTTCTTGTTCAAAGTCTCTGACCACAATGAGGTATCACCTAACTCCGGTGAGAATGGCCTTTGTCAAAAAGTCCCAAAACAACAAATGCTGGTGAGAATATGGAGAGATCAGAACACTCTTACACTGCTAGTGGGACTGCAAATTATTATAACCCCTGTGGAAAATAATTTGGAGATATCTCAAAGAGCTAAATATAGAAATACCATTTTGATTCAGCAATTGCACTATTAGGTATCTACCCAAAGGAACAAAAGACAGTCTATACTAAAGACATCTGCACTTGAATGTTTATGGGAGCACAATTCACTATAGCAAGGATGTGGAAACAAACCAAGTGCTCATCAATACATAAGTGGATTAATAATACATGGATTAATTATACATAGTATATGTATACTATGGAATACTACTCAATTACAAAAACAATGGTGATCTAGTGCCTCTTATATTATCCTGATAGAACTTGAGCCCATCCTCTGAAGTGAGGTATCACAAGAATGGAAAAATAAGCACCATATGTACTCTCCATAAAGTTGGTACTAACTGATCAACACTAAGGTGCTCACATGGTAGTAATATTCACTGAGTGTTAGGGGGTAGGGGGGTAAACTCATAACTAATGGATGCTGTGAGCATTGTATGGGGGAAAGGCATGGCTCCAACCCTGGCTTGGGTGAGACAAAGTCATAACTTGTACCCAAAATGTTTGTACCCCCATAATAACCTGAAATAAAAAAAATTAAAAATAAGTAAGTAAATAAATTATTTTAAATTTTATTCAGAAAAAAGTCTCTCAATAATTTATTTTCTCTTTTTAACTTGGTTGTCAGAGTTAGACTTTATAAAATCTTGATGCTAGTCCTTTATCATCAATAAGCGTTGTAGTTATCTTTTGCAAACTAAGAGTTACCTTTTGTCTTTGCTTATGGAACAAAATGTATTAATGTTTTTCTATATCACATTTTTTGTCTGGCTTAAGGCATTCCTCCATAAAATAATATCATGATGATATTATACTATATTTACTTAGTTTCAAAGTAGACTTTTATGTTGAAGAATAATTAAAACAGTGTGGAGTTTGATGGATTTTCACAAAATGAACTTACCTCTTTGACTACCATCCAGATCAAGATATAGAACATTGTCAGCACCTCAAAATTACATTGGAACCCTTCCCTCTCACTATTCTTTTCAATGTTAAAAGCTACCATTCTTCTTTTTAGTTAAATAGATTAATTTTGTCTATTTTTGAAACTTATATAAAGGGAATAATTTAATAAGTATTTTTATGCCACTGATCCTTTTTTCGTGTGTGTGTGAGACTTTTCTGTTTGTTTGTAGCAGCAATTCATTCATTCAATCACTCTATAACTGCAGTCCCCAAGCCCCTGGGCTGTGAACTGGTACCTGTCTGTCCTGTTAGGAACCAGGATGCACAGCAGGAGGTGAGCTGCACGTGAGCAAGCAAAGCTTCATCTGTAAGTACAGCTGCTCCCCATCGCTTATGTCACTGCCTGAGCTCTGCCTTCCTTTTTTTGCTTGTTTTCTGAATACTCAATAGATTTCTTAAATGGACAAACAAAAATTGTGTACATATATGGTGCATTTATGGTGACGGTTTGATGTATGTCAATGTGGTGTGGGTGACAATTCCCCCATGGTGCTTCTGCACGTCTGGAATCAGCTTTTCAGGAATGTCTAGAAAACAACTTGGGAAATACAGTGCCTTCCTTGAGGCAGAGAGAGGATTTGTTTCCTGATCAGGTAAGAATAAATATAATGTCTTGGGAAAAGGTTGGCCACATTTGCTGGCAGCCTTCTTATAAGATTGAGGATTTCCTTACCTTGGGTTCCACTCTGTCATGCATCCTACTGCTTGCATAGGCTTCACCTGATGAGGCATTTTGTTCTGTAGGAACTGAGGATCAGGGAACAGCTACAAGTGACATTATTCTGTCTATTACTATTGTGGTGAGTTATGAACTGTCCTTTTGTCTTTGACCCAGAAGCTTCTTGGCTTCTACCAGTATTATCATAGTTTTATTTATTTTCTTATATATTTTAAGACTATGTTATTTTGTATATTCACGTTTTGAACTGAATAACTTCTGAATTGGTTGACACCTTTATTGTTTTAAAGTGTCCTGCTTTATCCTTATAGTGTTAGTCATCTTATTGTCTATTTTGTCTAATATTAATATCAGGATATAGTTGGTTCTTTTTTTAATCAAGCATAATCGTTTATGTTTATTTTTAAACTAGGATAGTTGTTTTGTTTACGCTGAACATAGTTATTAATAAATTTCTATTTAAATTTACCATTTTACTTTTTGTTTTTTTTGCTTGAAATACTTTTATCCTGTTATTTCAGGTGATCAAGTTTTTAATTGTTCTTATTTCACATATCCAGTCTGATAATTTTTATCTTTTTCTTGGCACATTTACTATAATTGCTCATCAATTTGTGTTTAAAGCAGCCATCTTATTACCTGCTTTGTATTTTTGCACCTGTTTTGTATTTCCCTCCTATTTTGCATTGTTTGGATTAAGTAACACTATTAATATTCATTCTCTTATCTGTCATTTTAAAAATAATGTTCGAGTGTTTATATGAGAAATTACTGTATATATTACTCATTTATTAAAGTCTAATTTAACTTAACGCTTTCAATACTGACCTTGACAATGCAGGGACTTTAAGGCACTTTAATTTCATTTTTCTCCTTCTGCTTTTTTGCTATGGTTGTAATTTACTTTAATTATTCACAATTTTAAAATTCACACAAGCTATTAAAATTATTGTGAAATGCAGCTAATATTCATTTAGATATATCCACATATTTAATATTTATTTTTATTTCCTTATGAATTTCCAGGCTTCCACACAAGATCATTTTCCCTCTGCCTAAAGTATTTTTTAAGTATTTTTATTAGTATGTACCCATTATTGATAAACTTTCCTCATTTTTAAGTATCTGAAAAGGACTTTATGTTACCTTCACTTGTTAAGCACATTTCATCTGGGAATAGGAGTCTGTTAGTACCTTTTTTTTTTTTTTCAGTTTTAAAAAATTCAATTATCTTATCAGTTGCTTTCATCACTTCTGTAGAAAAGTCAGTTGTCAATTCTGTTACTATAACTTGTAGGTGAGGGGTACATGTTTTTCCACCTGCCTGCTTTTAAGATTTTCTTTTTATCTTTGGTTTTCCTATAATGTGCCCAGGAGTTGTTTTCTTTCTATCTATTTTGCATGAGCTTCATTATATATTTTGAATTGGTGTTTAATGCATTTAATCAGTTTAGAAAGTTTGTGATTTTCCTTCAAATATTGCCTATGCCATTTCCTTCTGAGACTCTATTTACAGGTTATATTAAGCATTTTTGACACATTCTGTATGTTTCTTAAGCACCTTAGTGTATTTTCCAGCCTTTCCTCCTTCTCTCTCTCTATGCTTGAATCTGGATCTAATGAACTACCTTCCACTTCATTCATCTTTTTGTTTTCTTTTTTGGAGGGAAGGCATTCTGTCTAATCTGCAATTACACGTTTGATTGAGTTCTTGGCTTTAGTTGTTATGTGGTTGTACCCGAAATTTCTATTTGCATTCCTTTTATATATTCCCATTCTTTGCTGAATTTCTATATTTTCTCCATTTTATTCAATGTATTAATAATAATTTCTGTTGTTATAAAATGTTTATCTGATGTTCTAATACCTGGATCTCCTGTGGTCTTATATATATATTATCAGTTTTCTCTCTTTTTCCACTTCTTCCTTAGTTCTCTGTTTAGTCTTTTATAAGACTTATCTGAAAAACAAGAGTATTTAATGAGCCCTCCTCCTTGAGTTCCTGCACTCCACCCTTTGTCTTACAGAAGTGTGGGATTGCCAACTCTGTTCATCTTTTCAGCTATAGCTAAGGCAAAAGTAAATATCCACACTAAAGTCAAGGATTGAGGTGATTCGGTGACTGGTTTTATAATATTTTCTGTAAGGGATGTTTTATTTACAGTTTGTTTTTATTCCTTTGGGGGACCCATTTTAGATCTAGAGTTCATTACCAGAATGCTTCTACCTTGATGGGTCCTGAACTCCAACTTTTGCTTCTCCACTTCTGTGAGTTGCCTGTAAGCACTGCTTAGGTGCTCAGATGTCTGTGCTACCATTTGAAGTGGGAAATGGTTCCACAAAAAGGTAGAGAAAAGGTAGCACCAAATACTGGACTCAAAAATCTGGACTTTCTCTTCAGGATCTTGACATTTTTGAACTTGGCTAAATCAGTGCTTTCTGATGGCTTTAGTTACATAATAATTAACTCTGGTTTTCTTTATGTATCTGCCAGGTAAAGGTTAATCCACTTTAGCTAAAAGGCTTTATATTTATCACTAATAACATTATATCATAAAGATAATAACTTAATTTCTTCTAAAAGGTTTGTTTTTATCATTGAGGTTTTAAAATTAAATCTGGAGTTTATATTTTACAAAGTATAGGTAAAGGCATATTTTAATCACCTTCTGTATAGACCTCCAATTAAACAGGCACAATTTATTGAATAGTTGATCTTTTTTCCTACTTCTGTGTAATTCTTCTGCTGATATACACCAAGTTTGCATTAAAGTTTGGGTTTGCATCTGTTTTCTTTATTCAATCCCATTGGTATAATGATCTTTTTCACACTGTGTGAAATAGTTTGTCTTTTGTCTTGAGATGTAACAGAGACAATTTTTGTTATTAAAGATATCTTGGCTATTATTTGTTCCATTTCATATACATTTTAGGTAGATATTTTTAATTTTTGTGAAAAACTGAATTTTTTGGATTGTATTGAATTAATATAATAATTTTGAGAGAAATGAAGATAGTAAGTATTTTCCTCTTCAATCATTATAGAAACTTCATCATTTATTTAATCCAGCGAATTTAAATACCTATATCCATGAGCTTTATGCTTACTTTGACTAGATTTATTATTACGTAACATTTTGTTGTAAATGATATTTTAGTAGACTTTATTTTTAGAATTCTGTATATTTACAGAAAAAAATGGGAAGATACTCAATTGAGTATAGCATGTCCAATTTCTTATATCATTAACATCTTATATTAATATGTTCCATTTGTTAACATTAGTAAATCTAATATTGATACATCATTATTTACAAAAGTCTGTTTTCCATTCAAATTTTCTTAGTTTTCACCTAACATCTTTTCCTGTTCCAGAATTTCATCCAGGGTACCACATTACATTTAGTAGTCAGGTTTCTTTTGGCTGTGACAGTTTTTCAGACTTTCCTTGTTTTTCATCACCTTGACACTTTTGAGTATTAGACAGACATTTTGTACAATGACTCTCAATTTGATATTTTTCTTATGTTTAGGCTGGAGTTATAGGTTTTTAGGAAGAATATCATAGAAATCAAGCATCTGTGGCTTTGCATAACAGGACTACTTATTATCTGTTTGTTGTTGATTAATATGCACTTTGATCACTTGGCCAAGGTAGTATTTAACAGGTTTCTCCACAGTATATTTATTTATTTTGCACACTCTACTCTTTGAAAGCAGCCACTAAACAAAGTCAACACTCCATCGAGTTTGTGTGCGTGTATGTGTCCCATTTTATTAATTCATTCATCATTTGATGGACATTTGGCTGTTTCAGCTTCTTGACTATTATAAATAATGGTTCTATGTACATTGATATGCAAACATATTTTTATTTCTCTTTCAATTGAGTGTATACTTAAGAATCTAAATGCTGGTTCATATATTAGCTGTAAGTTTAGCATTTTAAGGAACTGTCAGACACTTTTTTCTAAACTGGGATCATTTTAGATTCCTATGGGAATTGTATGAGTTTTCTAATTCTTGCATATCCTTTCCAGTATTTGTTATTATCTATTTGATTATAGCAATCCTAGTGGTGTTATGGGTTATCTCATTGTGGTTTTCATTTGCAATCACCTAATGATTAAAGTTGTTGAACATTTCTTTTATTTTTTTATTTTTTTTCCTTTTATTTCATCGTATTATGGAGGTACAAATATTGTTAGGGTTACAAATATTGCCCCTGCACCCCCATGTGTCTAATCCCCCAGTGGTGTGCACCACACACATTATGAAAGCATACACTCCTTTCCTCCTCCCCCCTCCCACCTGCCCACCACCCAATAAAAAGTTGTGTTTTTTTTGACATTTTGGTTACATTGTATATCTTTGGCTCTCCCTAAGAAGGGTTAGAGTTATTCTCTTCCCCTCCCAAGTGCTCGCCACATCCCTAAGATTGGGTCCTCCCCCACAAATTCCTGGGGAGCATTGCCACCATTTGAAAACCATAGTTTTAATCAGTCAGTACCAATTTGATGGAGAGTAGATGTGGGGCCATTTTCCATGTCTTGTGTTGCCTCGCTTTGGATAACGGGCTTAAAATTAATCCAGGATAGCATAAACGGTGCTAGCTCACAGTCATTTCTTAGGATTGAGTAATATTCCATTGTAAGCATATACCACATTTTAATTATCCACTCATGAATTGACGGACACTTGGGTTGTTTCCATGACCTTGCAATAGTGAATTGTGCTGCTATAAGCATTTGGGTGCAGATGTCTTTATAATAGAATGTCTTATGCTCTTTTGGTAGATGCCCAAAAATGCTATTGCAGGGTCGAATGGTATTTCTATTTCTAGCTGTTTGACGCATCTCCAAATTCTTTTCCACAAAGTTTGTACTAATTTGCAGTCCCACCAGCAGTGCAGGAGTGTTCCTGTCTCTCCGCATCCTCGCCAGCATTTGTTGTTTTGGGGTTTCTTAATATAGGCCATTCTTACTGGGGTTAGATGGTATCTCATTGTGGTTTTGATTTGCATTTCTCTAATAATTAGAGAAGTTGAGCATTTTTTTATATGTTTGCATGCCATTATTCTGTCTTCTTTGGAGAAGTTTCTTTTCATTTTTGTCACCCATTTCTTGATGGGATTGTTTGATTTTTTCTTGTTAATTCTTTTAAGCGTTGAACATTTCTTCATGTGCTTATTGGCCATTTGTGTATCTTCGCTGGATAAATGTTTGCTCAGATCCTTTGCCCATTTGTCATTGGGTTATTATTGAGTTGGAAGAATTCTTTATATTATAGACACATGTTCCTTATTAGAGATAAGATTTGCAAATATATTTTTTCATTTTCTAGGTTGTATTTTTATTATCTTAATGATATCGCTTAAAGGAAAATGTTTTAATTTTGATGAATTTCAATTTGTCCTTTTTTCAAATTTTATTTATTGTGCTTTTGGTGCCATTCCTAAGAAGATTTTGTCTTACACAAGGACAAGAAATTTTATTACTATAGTTTTTTTCTAAAACATTTATAGTTTTAGCACTTACATTTAGGTCTATGATTCATTTTGAGTTAATGTTTTGGGTATTGCATGAGGAAGGGGTCCAATTTTACTACTTTACATATAGATATACAGTTGTCATACACTGTTGAAGATTATTCTTTCTGATTGATTTGCCTTGTCACTGGTATCAAAATTCAACTGACCATTAATCTAAGAGTTTATTTCTGAATTCCCAGTTCTATTCCGTTTATATATCTATATATATACACATATATGCCAATATTACACATTCTTGATTACTGTAGCTTTATTTATTTTTTTTCAAGTTGAGTAGTGTTAGTCCTACAACTCTGGTTTCTTTTCAATCTTATTTTGGCTTTTTAAAGATTGTTTTGCATTTCCATACAAGTTTTAGGATCAACTTGTCAATTTCTGCAAGAAAGCCTGCTGGGATTTTGATGGAGATTACATTTAGTTTATAGATCAATTTGGGGAATATTGCTATCTTAACAACACCATTCGGTTTCCTGATCCATGAGCATGAGTTTTTTTCCCATTTATTTGTCTTCTTTAATTTTTTTCAGCAACGTGTTATAGTAGTTTTCAGGTTATAAGCTTTAAATTTGTGTTACATTTATTCCTAAGTATTTTTATATTAATGTAAATGGAATTGATTCTTGATTTTATTTTTGATTATTCATTGATAGTATGTAAAAATACAGTTGATTTTGTATTGATATAGTATCCTGCATTCTTGATGACTTTGTTTATGGATTCTGAAATATTTTTGGTTGGTTCTTAAACTATTTTATATATAAGATCATGTCATCTATAAATAAAGATAGTTTTATTTAACTTCATTTTGCAAACGTTTTATTACTTCCAATATGAAGTAGAAAAAGTGAGAATTACAGGACTCATATGAGTACTAGTAAATAGCACAACTGAATTTGGATGCATCTGTTTGCTATCAAAGTGTTTATTCTTAATGGATCTCTAGCATAATAGCAAGATGAAGAATCACTGTAGTATTTTAAGATCCACAAAAAGAACATTATCTTTGGAAAAGAATACATTGATTATCCACTGTATGCTACTGTTTCAATTGTTCATACTTCCATTAAATGTGCAACATTTTTATAATGCTAAGATTGGGGAGTACACATCACTCATAACTATTTCTCTTATCACTTAGATCTTGATTTGCGCATATTCCGCTGCATTATTCAGTTCACAAACTCTTCCATCCCACTGGTAAGAACATTTCTCTCCTTCTTCCTTTTTCTTCTCCTCTGCTTTCCCATACTTCTTCTCCTCCTCTTCATCCTCACTTTGTTTTCAATGTGGACATTTTAGTGCATCTGAGATCTGATTTTTTAAAACAAAGTATAGTAAGGCACACAACAAACAATTCTTTAGGCTTTAATGGGAGATTTATCCAAATTGTTTGTAGAGTAGCCTTATTAGTCTTTTACAGTTTTGTAAGGAAAGCCAAATCAACGACTTTGATATCTTCATGAACACAGAAATTTATATGCCATAGTTTCCAAGATTTCAATCAATCTATTAGTACTTCTGAAAATTAGAGTACAGATAAAGAAAATGTGTTTTCGTTGGTGGGCGGTCATTTCTCCAACGGGTCCTGGCTGCATGTTGAGGAGGGAAGTGCAGGGGGAATTACACAGGACATCTGTCTCGAGGTCCAAGTTCTGATTCTAGCCCATCTATAAAGTTTTGTGAATTTATAAAACACAGAAAGGAAATATATGATCTTTCTTGTAACTTCAAAATTTAAAATTCTCTTTTCATTACATACTCTGAATCTGTTTTCAAATTGTCTTTACAATGTACAAGATAAGTATGTTCCATGCATGTATGTGTGTTATTTTTTAAATTGGCCCATAATCACTATAGAACAGATACTTTCAGTACCCAAATATAAGCAGACTTCCTAACAGTGGTGTTTTGTGCTGAGAGTCAATGCTGATAGAAACCTGTTTCCCCGCTTGCAATCTGCCCTTCAATTCTGCCATTTATCAGATCTCCATCTTTTTCTACGCCCAAGAGAAACTTTGGAGAATGCTGACCAGGAATATAACATCCAGAGAAGACCAAAAAAAACATGGACTGCTTTGCTAGATATTTAATGATGCTTCAACAATAGTTTCTGAAACTCTGGAGATATTTGAAAAGTTTTAAAAATATTATTTATATTCAATAAAATGTGATAAATTAAAAACAAATACCAGTGAATGTATTTAGATACACTCATGGCAGTTAACAGCATGGTGTATTGTTGATATTGCACAAAATACTATAAATTATGAGGAAAAATAATGATATACTTAGAAAATCACAATATTGGTTACATTCAAATATGGAGAAATCACAAGCAATATCAATATAACATTAATACTGGAAATGTAGAATATAAAGGGAACAACATAACACTTCTATCACAGTTACAAATAAACTGCTGTCTTTTCCCCAAGTTCTCCTCTGAGCCTGAGGCATAGCTATAAGCAGCATTATAATTGTGGTGGAGATGATACTAATGCACTCTGTGTTTTATGAAGGAAGGAGGAGAAAGGGAAGTGATCATTATAAATATACTATTTTCAATAATGTTAAAATTTAAAAAAAATTTCCTAATTTTCAATAGCATCAAGCTATATGTTAAGCTATTAATTCAATAAAAAGAAACTGATAATGGAAAAACATTAGCTTGTTATTGATAATATCACTCTACTGATATTTATCTAACTTACATGATCATTTGCCTGTAGCCTAAGCATTCACGTAAACTTCGCAGCTTAGCAATTGATATTGATCATGGAAAGACCAATTTAGATACAGTGATGGGAACTGACTACTAAAATAACTGAAGCGGTTGTACTGGTCACGAATCTGTTCGATCTGGCCTCTCTGTCTAGGCAGAGAAAAGATGAGCTCATCAGTGTTTTTGAAATAATAGGAATCCAACCACACCTATACTTTTGGATAAAAATAAATATTTAAAAATTCTATGTCAGCATCATTTTAGTGATCAATTTCCACCTGATTCTGCATCATTTTATTTTTATTTTTATTTTTTTTATTTCAGCATATTACACGGGTACAAATGTTTAGGTTACATGTGTTGCCTCCCCACCCCCCCCCAAGTCAGAGCTTCAAGGATGTCCATCTCCCAGATGGTGCGCATCACACTCATTATGTATGTATGTTCCCATCCCTTCCTTCCCCCTCCCACCTGCCTGACACCTGATAAATGTTATTTCTATATGTCCACTTAGGTACATCATTTTTTTTTTTAAATCACAACTTCTAGCATGCAGTCATTGCAATTATCAGTCTAGTCTGTCATGAAGATGCCGATGTGAGCTGAAATTTCAGACACTCTATTCGGGAAATGTTAATGCAAAAAGATCATCTTGGTATATGTGTGTACTCTTCAGCATGTGGATGGGTGGGGACTGGTGACTTTTTCAGGAGTTACATGGAAGAATGTGAAGCTTTTCTATATGGCACTCTGCAGCGGTGGTGGGGATCCCAAAAGTTAAATTTTGTTTGGGGTTGAGACTTTTAAAAATGGGGATTATTTTTCTTCTGCCCTCTCTATGCCAGGTGGCCTTTCAGCTAGGATAGAATTCTTCAGGAAGTGGTGAAGGTAACAAGCTTAACTGCAGAAGGATGAAGTAGAAAAAATATGTCAATAAATCTGGAGGAATCTCAGGCTGAAGACACCATGTGGTTTCAAGATGCCATCTTATCAACATGATTAGAAGTACAAAATTCAACATTTCTGTAAAATCTTTATACCATCTAAAACTTTAGTAACTTCACATTTATTAATTTACATTTACTTCCCTCTTCTGTTTCCCAATAGTGTTTAACTGAAAAACCTTTGAAAACACTAAAGTAGTGCTGGGGATTAGCTGGGAATAACATACAACTTCATAGCCTTAATTAGGAGAAGAGCAGCTTTTACATACAGGTAAATACCAAAACTCTACAGTTTTAGGGGATGAAGCTGAAAATAATAAAACAATCTTTCCTCTGTTAAATTAATTTTAGCCTAAAGCTTCCTTCTTACGTATTTTAAGTTTGGGCTAACGGTTTCTCTGTACATAGTGAACTGTAACCTACTGATATGTGAACAGACTGTAACCTACTCTTGTACCCATCACTGAGTTTCGGCCAATCACAGGTGGCCAACTGTTCAAACCATATTAAAATAAGGTAAATGATGAGCTGCAACCAATCCAGCTGTTTCTGTACCTCTGGTCCATTTTCTGTCACTTTCCTTTTTCTGTCCATAAATCCTCTTGGACCACATGGGAGTGCAGGGTCTCTCTGAACTTACTCTGGTTTGAGTGGCTGCCTGATTTGTAAATTGTTCTTTGCTCAGTTAAACTCTGTTAAACTTAATTTGTCTACAGTTTTTCTTTTAACACCTCCCTGACCAAAAACATTCACAAGTCTAGAAAGTAAAAAGGGGGCAGATAGCAAATTAAAAAAAAACACACAAAGAATTAATCAGCAGTGAAACTGCAAAAAGGAAAGGTAACAGATCATAACCTCAAGAAAATTTTTCCAGACCAGGCATGGTGGCTAACCCCTGTAAGCCTAGCACTCTGGGAGGCTGAGGTGGGCGGATCGCTCAAGGTCAGGAGTTTGAAACCAGCCTGAGCCAAGAGTGAGACCCATCTCTACTAAAAACAGAAAGAAATTAATTGGCCAACTAAAAAAAATAGAGAGAAAAAATTAGCCAGGCATGGTGGCACATGCCTGTATAGTTCCAGCTACTCTGGTGGCTGAGGCAGGAGGATTGCTTGAGCCCAGGAGTTTGAGGCTGCTGTGAGCTAGGTTGACACCAGGGCACTCTAGCCTGGGCAACACAGTGAGACTCTGTCTCAAAAAAAAAAAAAAAAAAAAAAGAAAATATTTCCAGGTACAAAATGCTTTAGGTAATTTGATAAAGACACTTGGAACTGTGTCTTCAAGGGAACAAGGGAACTTGCAAACTTTCCCTTCCTGAGAAAGTAGTTTGGTTTTCGAAGACAAAAATTAAAGGACTTTAGATATATTTCATCAACACTCCCTAAATTGAGAGGATTAATGAAGGATGCATGGGTAGACTGCAAATAAATGAGATATTCCTTCCCCCCACCACAGATAAACAGCATTTAATAGTTCAAAGGGGCTCTAAGGTAAAATGTAAGATTGCTTCTTGCTACTGTTTTCCTCTAAGCCAGGTTCTTAAAAATGACAAAGGTTTACTCCCACATGGGACAATACTACCTAATTTAGAGGAGTTTAAGTCTGAAGACAAGAGCACAGCACTGAAAAGATAGTCTATTTGAATTATTTCTGTAATAAGGGAGGCAAAGCTTCTACCTTCTCAACCTCACCAAAGATGACTATAGTTTATGGGACTTTTAAAATTCTCTAACTAGTGTCATTATTTGCACATATTATGACCATGCGCATTACAAATCTAGGAACATCAATGTAAAGTTAGTAAAACTAATAACATAGTTCTTTTTGTTTGCTTGTTTGTTTTTTTGTTGAGACAGGGTCTTGCGCTGTTGCCCAGGCTGGAGTGCACTGGCATCATCATAGCTCACAGCAACCTCAAACTCCTGGGCTCAAGTGATCCTCCTGCCTTAGCCTCCCAAGTAGCTGGGACTACAGGTGTGGGCCACTATGCCTGGCTAATTTTTCTATTTTTTTTTGCAGAGATGGGGTCTCACTATGTTGCCCAGGCTGGCCTTGAATTTCTGGCCTCAAACTATCCTCCTGCCTTGGCCTCCCAAAGTGCTGGGATTATAGCCATGAGCCACTATGTTCAGCCTTAAGATAGTTCTTGATTGTGGACAGTTGCAAAATGAATAAACATTGTTTAAAAAAAATCACCAATAATTGCTTAGAAAATAAGATCGAAATATTCATTTTTAAACAGCTATG
Source organism: Mirza zaza (assembly GCA_008750895.1). NCBI lineage: Eukaryota > Metazoa > Chordata > Mammalia > Primates > Cheirogaleidae > Mirza > Mirza zaza. The sequence continues at coordinate 52,122 of VSMD01005688.1, forward strand.
ATGATTATATAACCGGAAATATTTTTTTTTCAAAGCATAGTATTTGCATGAAAAGACTATATATACAATTCTACCAAGGAAGAAGAAGGTAATAAATATAGATACGTAATATAACTGGTTGATAAAATGTAATATTCTAAAAAGATATACATTCCTAAATTAAAATTAACAAGTTAGTATAATTTTAAAAATAATTAAAATTGCTTTCATTTTTGGACTTAAAATTATTCTATACTCACCTACAAAAAGAAATATGTGAAAATACCTAGAAAATTTAAGACAAAGAATAATGGAGACTAGTTTCATTAAATTTTGAAGCATATTTTAAAACATATTATTTAACACAAGTCAGCAAAGTACAAAAGTAGACTTGCCAATGAAACTAAATTCACATGTCTAGAAAAAGACCAGGATATATTTGAAATTTTAGGAAGTTATATTAGGAGTTTTTTCAAAATAGCGGGAGAAGAAGAAATAAGTTCAGTAAATATTATATAGACAGGTTATTTGCCATACGTATGTAAAAAAGTTAGATTCCTACTTCTGTGTCACATGAAATATTCCCAGATCTATCAAAGACATAAATTTTTAATAAATAAATTATTTTTATAATTTTGGTTTTTGAGTATTTGATAAGTAATATAAGCAAGATAAGAAAACTCAAACAATAGAAACCTTTACTAACTTTTCATCCTTAAACACCTCCCTCTACAATCACCTTCTTTACCAAGCAACAACAATAATAATCTCTCTCTGGAAAATAAATAAAAGATTTAACATTTAACAGACATAAGTTACTTCAGATGTGTAAAGATTTCTTAAAATGTAAAAAATAAAAATAAAAAGCACGTATGTGTTCAAACTGATTAAAATGTAAAGCAAAATATTACTTTATTATATTAAATAGAAAAGGGCTAAAATATTGACAGAAATCTATTACAGAACAGTGCTGTCCAGGGAAATTTCTATGATGATGGAAATGCTCCTATATCTTTCATATCATGTATGCAACCCATTAGCCATATGTGATTATTGACTACTTCCCATGTGACTAATGTGACTAAGTAACTGAATTTTAACTTTCTTTAATTTTTTAAAATTAAAATTAAAATTTGAATAGCCCACTATGGCTAGTTGCTACCTTACTTGAAAGTGCAGTCACAGAGTTTTAACGAAAATATTTCTTTTCCACATAACATCAGTAAGAGTTAAATATACCATTCTTTTAAGAAATCTGGCCATACGCAGAAAAATCAAAAAGTTCCAAATATATTCTTTCTGACCTAAAAATTCTACATCTAACTTTTATTGTAAGAAATAGCATAAGTACAAAAATGTATATACAATAATGTCTATTGAATTGGAAAAATTTGAGACCATATAAATAAATGCCTAAAAATAAAGAAAAAGTTAAATAGATTTTGTTCACTAAGTCACAATTTCATCCACACAATATACCTCTTATGTTGCTCCTTTATTATCACCACTGGTCTTCAAAATTTTAGATACATTGGAATATAATAATTACGGGACAGTCTGATCAATGCTTTGGAAGGCAGCTATGCTCACCACTATACCACCAATGCAGCTCTAATCAATGCTTTGGAAATGTAATATTATCCCTTGATATAGAAACTGCTGTTATTAGTAACTCCTGAGTGAATTTTAGTTCTGAATGAATAGCTCATCATATTTATTACTCACATTGATTTTACTAATTACTAAAATCCTTACCTTTCATATGCACAACAAAGAGGTGCCATTTGAACTGTGTGTATACCATAACATTGAACTGAAATTTCTTACTTCTTATCCTCCCCCCATTAAGCTATAAAATCAACAAGAGGTGAGAACGTTTCTTAATCATATTCCCTAGTATTAGAATACATGTACTCTCCAAATAATAAATATGTATTGAATTAATTAAATGAATGAACATATTCATTAGAGACCTGTCCATATTTCAATAGTAACACTATTTCATAGGTAAAAATTTCTACACACGTGACCAGTTTAGTTACTCAAAGCTTATCTGTTATGGGTGAGTGCTAAATTCAAATAGATGGCCCAAGTGAATACTCAGTTCTGAATCTTGATCTATGTATCTAATTATCATCTCTGTTTGCTACTTTGTTTTATGATGGCAACAATAATTACAAGAATACAAATTATTCAACAATAAATAAATAACACAAGAATTATGTAGGGTTCATTAAAATTTCAAAGTTTGGTAAGTTATCCTAATAATTTTCCAGTAATCACTTGTACATTTTTATTGGCTAGTTTATAAATCACTCTATCAAATTATATTCTTTGATGTTTAACTAGCAGATTACACATTATTAAAAGAGAGAATGTATATGGCAAACTTTTTCTTTCTTCTTTGGAAATATTTGTGAAAACTAGTTTAATTTTAAATTAAAGTATGCTTTAATTTGCCTTTTTAATCTACTGACATTTTAATAACACTGATATCTTATTTGTAACAACAAAGAGGCACCAGAAAAATATAGCACATTTCAGAGGGGAAAAACTGGACAGAGTAAAACAAAATTAGAATGTAAGAAACATGAAAAGGAGAGCAGTTGAATCATTTTAGAACAGCTGGCACAGAAGCTTCAACAGAAAAAGCTCCTTCAGAGGCAGATTTAGACTGTTTATTTCATCTCTTCTTTTACTTATTTATATATTTTTCAACAACAGATGGATTAGGACTAGCAGTGTCCCCATGCATGAATGTTTTATATAGGTATGTGATGTTCATTTTGGCTAGGTACAACTGAGCACTTTCCATTTCACCTGCCAGGTGTTCTTTAAAGTGTCTTTTAAGATTGACTTTTAAGTTGTCATGTTCTTGCCTATAATCGAATCTGGAGTTATGAAAGGAAAAAAAAAGTCTTATCTCTTTGAAATTCTGTTTTGCTCTTGAGCTCACTGTCTGAAGACTTGTACTTACCAGAAAGTTGGGCTTTGGAGACCTTGCTTTTTATTTTTTAAGTTTAAAGTATTAACTCTGAAAAGAACCTGTATCACCTCTTCACAAAAATCGCAAAAATGAAGCTGCTGGGAAAATATCTAGTGATTTATTTTCCTTCCAGATGTACATTTTATGGTCACCATTGCAGTAGCAATTTGATATTTCTAAGAAAGATATGCTTTAAGCTAATTTCCTTTCAAATACCATTTATAATTTTTATTTATTTACTTATTTATTTTGGAGGTTGGTGGTGGTATTTTATGTTTTGTGAACAAGGTACATCATATTGGATTTTTTAAAAAATTACTTCCAAATTACACAATTACTTCCAAATAAATATATTAACTTCTACAATTAGAAACTTTTAGTTATCCACAAGGAATCTTTTATTTTTGACTTTCAGAACTTAGAAAATTTATAGAATTTAGGAGGTGTAAACTAGAACTACAACACAAATGTATTTTTTTAATTAGATGATGAATTTCCATTGTTTTTAAATAAAAATGCAATAATTGAATAAAAATACTGTGAAAATAATTTTTCAAACCCAGAAAAGAAAACAATATTTTCTTCCTCTTTCCACCCCCTGCTATAGTTAAAATTTCTCTACTCATTTTATATTTTTTAAGTTATAAAGTTTACTTTTTATAGTGTCATATGTTCATTAATTTCTTTTTGACAGGTCATTTTCATCATCTTAAAATATTTTTGTTACTTTATGTTCCTATTTTTTAGAAATGAGATCTTCTAGAAAGAGTTATCAGTGGTTGTAAAAATGTTATTTTTTTATAATTTTGCTAATTGTATCTTAATTTTGAGAAATCAAGAGATAACTGAGTAAATTATGTCTATGTGACTCATTGATAGAAGAAATATCCATGGCTAAGCTATGCAAATGAACTGCTAAAGAAAAGGTCAATTTTAGAATTTTAATAAGATTACTAAAATAATTCAGTCATTTTTTTTAACCAGGTAAAAACAGAAAGGAAAAAGGGTTCATAAAATAAAATTAGTTTATTCTTTCTATGTCTTTAATTCTTCTATTTTAATTTGGTAGTAAGTACGTCGTTTATTAGAAGAGGTATTTTTTTTAACCAAACAGAGAAAAAGATGTTTAGGTCTATAATCGATACTGAATTAACTACCATTCCAATATCGACAATGTCCATAGTAATTTTGCCTCTTCCAGTCTTTTGATTTACATATATTCCATTACTGTAATGAGGTAAAGTCTAAAATTCTGTTAATCAGAAATGTGTATTGGCTGGTGCACTAATGCAATCATTAGCAATTTCCACTAAAATATCTATGTACACATATTCACACACATGCATACTGATTCACTCACCAGTATCATGGTGGGAACTATGATGGAAAGATAATCTGTTGCCAAATCTGAAAACATTCTCCATTTATGGAGGCAGGTAAAGCTAATCTGAGAAACTCTTTCCCAGATATATTTAGACTGTTCATAATAAAACAGAAACAATTAAAAAGTCATTCCATGTTCCCCCACTATCTGTTATGTAACTCAAAGATCCATGATTTATATAACCATAAATATTTTCAGTGGCAATCCATAGTAAATGCTCTTTTTAGCATGCAGTAAATTGTTTTACACACATATAAACATGCTGTCTATTGCTAAACTTTATATTTTGTTTCACTGTTGTTATGCTGTTCCCCATATTGTTTTACTATTGTGACTTAGTAATATCTATTCGTGTATGTATTGTGGGAGATACAACCTAAGGTGACTGCCAATAAGTCATGTCCTTGTATAATTCCCTCCCCTTGAATGTGGGTGGAGCTTGTGGCTTGATTTTAATCAATAGAATAAGAATATGGCGGAAGCAGTGGTATGCCAATTTCCTATTTACATTACTTTATATGAGAAGAAATGCCACTTTCTTAACTATATTATATTATATATGACTTTGTCTTACACTTAGACTGGATAGACACATTCTCCTGCTAACATTGAGTGGCCACATGTCAGGGAGCTGTGGTTGTTTCTACAAGTGGCTTCCATCTAACTAACAGTCAATATAGAAAGCTGGGTACTTCAATGATACAATCAAAAAGAAATTAATTATATCAATAACTTAAATGAGCTTAGAAGTAGATTCTTCCCCATTCAAGCCTCCTTGGGTAGCCTGGTTGACACTTTGATTACAGGGCTGCAAGGCTCTGAAGAGGATTCAGTTAGAGTCTGCCCAGAATCCTGAACAAAGAAGTTGTGAGATAATAAATTTGTGTCATATTAAACTACCAAGTTTCCAGCAATTTTGTGCAGCAATAGAAGACTAACAAAGATATTCATACTTTCCACTTTTTGGAAGAGGTATAATTTCATATGTATTTTTCCAAATGTCTTTGAGAATTATTTTGCTTGGCACCCATAAATCTTTGACAGTTTTGATTGGATCCTATTAAAACTATAAATTATACTATAAATTATTTTTCAGTGAATATGCATTTTTTTTTTTTTTTTAGATAGGATCTTGCTCTGTCTCCTTGGCTAGAGTGCAGTGGCATCATCAAGCTCACTGCAACCTTAAACTCCTGGGCTCCAGTGATTTTCCTGTTTCAGCCTCAAAAGTAGCTGGGACTACAGGCACATCTAACCACACCTGGCTCATTTTTCTATTTTTTTGTAGAGCCTGTCGCTCAGGCTGGTCTCGAACTCTTGGTCTTAAGTGATCCTCATGCCTCAGCCTCTCAAAGTGAACCATTTCTATATAAAATATGCCCATAAAAATAATGCTTTTTCAGAGAATTTTTTGTTTCTATTTGAATTTTAACTACATATTATCTTTCCAATTGCCTAATACTATGGGATATTCATAACTTGTACTTTGACTCTCCATTTTTTTCTTTCAAATACATCTTCTTTAGTCATGTTTTTGTACTTTTTTAACTTTGCCTCTGGATTCTTAGAGAATGATTTCAAGCTGCCCTTTTTGCAACAAAGCATATTTTTGCATGATCTGTTTTTTCCTCTCATATTACTTCTGCTATTCTTTTTCACTGCTGCCATTAAATATTGATTTCTTGAAGCATACTATTTCTCATAGTGGTAGACCAACTGGTTAAGGCAAAACCTCCTGCTGATATCTAAAAATATTATATTAAAAAGTAAATCTGCTTAAATACGAAGAAGAGCTTTCTAGTCACCAGGGAAGTGAGTGGTTATCAGCAAGAGAGAAAAGACCAAGGAATGGGGTCAACTTCCTTGTTTTATTTATTTATTTTTAGTGAGGTGAAATACACATGTATAAGTTACCATCTTTACCATTTTTAAGTGTACAGTTAAGTTATAATAAATACATTTATATTTTTTCTTTTCCTTCTACCCCTTTCTCTCCTCCCCTTCCTGGACTCTGGCAGCAACCAATCCACTCTCTATCTTCATGAGACCCACTTTTTAGCTCCAACGTATGAGTGAGAACATGTCATATTTATCTTTCTGTGCTTAGCCTATTTCACTTGACATATGAATAAAGAACATGTGGTATGTATACAGAATGGAATATTATTCAGCCATAAAAAGAATGATATTTTGTCATTTGCAGTAACAAGGATGAAACTGGGTCAACTTCTATCTTCCAGTAACATACTGATTCCAAAGGAAATGTCTGGCAGGCTCAAAAACTGAGCAGAGGTTTTGATTGATCCATGGATCTGGAGTGGGAAGAATTTGGATTTAGGGTTGGATTTAGGGTTTAGAAGGAAGAATCCTGAATCAAAAGGACTTTCTGTTGGCAGCATGAAGAAAGAGTAAAAGTAAACAAAAAATTGATTGTCTCTCAGAATTAAAACTGAGCTTTATATTATCTCAATCCTTGTTGAATTAAGAGTTTCTGAATTTGCTAGGGCCACAAGAACTTAAATATTTTCTGGAATTTGGTAGTATCAACTAAATTTTAACAGATATAGATTGTGATATATTTATTCAGTGGAATAATACACAGTAAAGGAAACAAATGGGAAATGATGTTAAAGGAAGCCAATCCAGAAATGCATTTCAGATGTTTCCAATCTTCTTTTTCTTTCTTCTTCTTTTTTTTTTTTTTTTCTTTAGAGACAGGATCTCTCTGTAACCTCAAACTTCTGGGCGTAAGCAATTGTCCCGGCCCAGCTTCCCAAGTAGCTGGGACTATGGCGTGTACTGCCGGGCCGGCTACTTTTAAATGTTTTTTATAAAGATGGGGGACTCTTTATGTTACCTGTGCTGGTTTAGGACTCCCAGCCCCAAACAATCCTCCTGCCTCTGCCTCCCAGAGTATTGGGATTACAGGTGTGAGCTTCCAACCTGGCCTCAGATGTTTCCATTCTTATTGAGCTCAAATGCAGGCTACTAAACTCTGTTGTTACAAGTTTGAGTGATGGTTCCATCTGTGAAGTAAGAGGATAATCATTAGGGAGGGGCACCATCTGGGTGGCAGTTAGATGCTTGCTTTACAATAATTTATTGAGTTGCACGTTCACATTTTATACTCTTACCGTGTATGCATTATGCTCCAGAATAAAAAAGTAATAGTATAAAAAAGTAACATTTTGGTATATGAAATTTTGCCATGAGATAGGTTGAGATAGTTTACCTATTTTACAAATGAAGAAATTAGAACTAAAGAATATTAACTTATTTGTTTAATGGTCAATATGAAATGGTTAATATTCAATAGTTAAGTCAATACCATCTAAAAGTGAAGGCTGCAGTATGATTTTTATATTGAAAAGAACAAAGCCTTATAATCAGAACTAACTTCTAATCACCAACTTGCACTGTAAGTATACGAGTGCCTCATATTTTCTAGGCTCCATTTTCCTCTGTTGCTAAATTTTATACACACACCCACATTAATGGTGGGAAATGTCTCTTCTAACTCTAAAATACAGGAAGGCATGAACAGATTTCACAGGACTGTTGTCTCATCTAACCATCAACTGAAAGATCCTTCCTAGGTTTTCTTTATTTACTGAATTTCTCTGTCCAGTCCAGAGGAGACTTATTCTATCTTTGGTCAAGTGTATCTTTACAACCATAATTCTGTTGTTTGGCATTTAAATGCAAGGCTTCTAGATCCAAATTGCTGTGTTCAAATCCCCAGACTACTTCCTAGTTGTTTGATCTTGAGGAAATTATATAACCTCCACGCACTTCAGTTTCTTCATCTGTAAAATGGGGTTAATAGTCATATCTACCTTATGAAATTGTTATGTCGTTTACAATAGTTATATAGTCATGTGTTGTAAAATAACATTTTTGTTAACAACTAACCACATATACAATGGTCCCATAAAATTGTAACTGAAAAATTCCCATCACCTAGTGATGTCATAGCTGTCAGTTGTCTATAGTATTCAGTACAGCAGCATGCTGTATAGGTTAACAGCGTAAAAGCACCGTATGGCCTTTATGTGTTGTAGACTACACCATGCAGGTTTGTGTAGGTATGCTCTACGATGTTCCCACAAAGACAAAAGCACCTAATGATACATTTCTTGGAATCTATCCCCATTGTTAAGTGGTGCGTGTAATGTGTTTAGAAGAGTGTCTGGTACATTCTAAATGCCATTTATGTGTTAGATACTAATAGGTGTTATTGTTATTATGAAACATATCAGTCTTTCAGCCTATACTCTTTGATCCTAAATGACTTACAAGCTACTCTATAGTACTCTTAGGATTCGCCATGGGCCACAGTCTCCTTTGTGGTCTCATCAATGAATCTGTTGCTTCTTTTTATTCTCATTACAGCATTAATAGATCAAAGCATGACTATGAGTCTCAGCCATATTTTCCTCCTCAGCTTCTCATTTGGCACTTAATGTGGAGAAAAAGAAGGGCTTAACAGAAGGGGAAAGGAAATATCCAGAAATCACTTGTCATTTAACTAAAATCAATAGATATATTCTAGGTTATAATGAAGTAAAATCTTTTTGTTTTTTTGAGACAGAGTCTCACTTTATTACCCAGGCTAGAGTGAGTGCCGTGGCATCAGCCTAGCTCACAGCAACCTCAAACTCCTGGGCTCAAGCAATCCTGCTGCCTCAGCCTACCAAGTAGCTGGGACTACAGGCATGCGCCACCATGCCCAGCTAATTTTTTCTATATATATTAGTTGGCCAATTAATTTCTTTCTATTTATAGTAGAGATGGGGTCTCGCTCTTGCTCAGGCTGATCTCGAACTCCTGAGCTCAAACGATCCGCCCACCTCGGCCTCCCAGAGAGCTAGGATTACAGGCGTGAGCCACCATGCCCGGCCAGAAGTAAAATCTTTAAATAACCTATGGAATGAATGAGAGTAAACCTTCCTTAGAAATATATATATTTTCCAGATTGGAGTCCAAGGACCTGAACATGTGCTTGAGTTGGCCTCACACAGCAACAGTCTAACCCCTCCTAATAGTTCCTGTTCACTAGTATTTCCAAAACTCATTCATCTATGGTGGCCTGCTCCCAATACACCTGGTTTGATTGGGATACTCTGTGCTTGCACTTGACCTGCTGTGATTAACAGAGACCCCTTTCACTTTCAAAACTGTCTGAATTTGGACAATATTTATTTGTCCACTCTAGTCAAAGGAAAATCTTCAGATCATTAATTTCCAATTCAATCAAAACATATTGAGAAGGAGCAATGGGGTTTTATTATATTTCTCCTTGCTAGTCGATTTTTCTTTCTACATATATATATATATATATATTTTTTTTTTCTCCCAGAACTTTTGAGCCAATGTCATTTTCCTATCTCACCAGAATTCTGCCTGCCTACTTTGCTGAGCGTTCTTCCTTATTATCTATCAAGAAACAACATTGGCATTGCAAATCTAGTTTTATAGATATGTACATATTTTTAAATACATTCACAAATGTTGGCAATATTTGGCCCTGACTTAAATATTTTTCAATTCTTGCAATATTATTGAAATAATCTTGCAAATATTTTTTTTCTTGGAAATTAATGACATGGATTTGATGTTGTCACTTCACAATTTTGACATTTATAGATGTATATCTAGAAATTTTAAGAATTAGATATTTTTCCTATCTGAATATAGTTTGCTTGCTATGTAATATGTTAGAAAAATTATTTTGTAATGGTGATCTGAATCATATTTTAAGATGAATTAGATTCATCGTATTAGGATGAATTTCTTGTGTTTTATGATATTGTCATACAAAATAATAGAAATAAATCTTTTCTGAGAAACAGTAACACTCAATAATCATTAAAACAGAAAGCACTATGGTGGCAGTATGAAACAGGTGAAGAGTTTCATTAATAATTAATAAAGGATGTATATTTTGTGATAATTTATTTTAAAATTTAAAAAATAAGTGGAGAATATATTATAAAAGAAGATGGAAGAAATGCCACTGGAAGATATATAAAACCTTACCAATGCTGGAAATTAAAAAAAAATACAACTAATACTAAGAGAAAAGAATGGAAAATATATTAGATTTTATAGCCAATTATTCTGTTGAACACTTGTAGATTGGTTTTAGGGGAAAGATTACTTTTTTTTCCTACCTTGTAGCTTGAAATGACTTCATCATTTAGACATGTGATGATCATTCTTTCATAAGATGCATTCAAAAATAGTAAATCTTACAAATATATCAGAGCCAGTATGTAGTCCAAAACACAGCTGTCCTAGCTCTCACAGTGATATGAAATGTGTGAATTCTACTTCCTAAACAATGATTAGTGTGCATCCAAGATTTAGGCACCAACTGAAGAGATTGTAATAAATAGATGGAAAATCGAACATTTAAAATGTTGAAGTAAAAGAATACATCAATAACTATTTTAGATCACCAATAGTTATATAGTATTAAATAAAAACAATATTTTCTACCTAGTTACCATTTCCAACTAGACAAGTCTCAAAATGACAGAAGGAGGCAGAATCTATATTTGAACCTAAAATATACAGCCCAGGAGAACATCCTGTCAAATATAAGATGACAGATAATTTCTCTTCCACCAAGTGAATGTAGTAATGAGTTTAAATCTGACTGAAATAGGACCATATCCCAAAATAGTTATAAAATCTGAAGCAAGAAATGGGGGCAGCAATAATACTTTATACCAGCTATGTGAGAGAGAATTGTATCTACAATGTCTTGCTAATGAACTACTAAATCTCTCTCATTTCTAAAGTATTAATTTTATAGAAATATATTATTCTGTAGACTTATGATCTATACCAAATAATAACCTAAATATTTGTTTGCATATATGAGTTAGATATACTCTTTTTTATTTCTTTGTATTTGAAAATGTTAGTTTTTCATGTTTATCAGGAAAGGACATCCTCGATTTAGAAGAGCCTATGCAGTTGCCTTCTATAAGACAGGCCCTTTTTGAATCTAATTTTCCCATATATTTAGTAAAATCTTAATGGCAATTATTATTTTGGCCAATCAGCATCAGGCACTCATTGTCACAGTGTTACATAAAACTTTATAAAGATGAAAGTATTATATTTTTCTTTTTTGATAATTAATGAACCTACATAGTCAAATGAGCTACATTACAGTAGCCATAATATCTTTGCTATATTAATAATTTCTAGAGGATTTTTGTTTGGTATTAACTCAATTCCTTTTCATTAAGCACCTAGTTGAGCTTTTATACAGGAAGGACTAAGGGGATGTCTCTGTTCTTCCATTTGTATCCTGTTCTTTAATCATGCTAGTTCTGTCTCATCCTTGTCCTCTTTTATATACCATGGTGATCTCTAGTCATCTTGAAATGCCCCTTTCTTTATATTAGATTTGATAGATTAGCTATGGAGTTCTCAGTGTCTCAGGTTGTAATTGCTCAACATTTTAAAAAATTAAGTATAGAGTGTTTATCAGTTATTTTTATTTATTTTTTTATCAATAGCCCATCCTTTCTGTTTGCTTTGTAAAAACAGACTTGTGAAAAATGCTGGAGGTTAGCAAGAGGCAGGCTGTCAACCAAAATGTGCATTTTAATTATGCGATGCAGCTGCTTGGGAATGTATTCATCTCTAGGCTTCATCATTGTGTAAGGGCTAACTAATTTGGCATTTTGTGCGGAGAAGACAATTTTTGACCTGAGTGGTATTTAAAGGGTCTTCAGCCAGTATGAAAAATAAAACAACAACAATAAAAACCAGTGCATACTGTATTTACCTCCTGTGTCATATTATAAATATTTTTTTAATGTTGCAACATGTGACATTAACAGATTCATTTACATTTAGATGTCAAGTAAAGTCTCTTTGTGTTTAATGTTTCCCATAACTAACCCCAGGAAGGGTGTCGATAAAGATCAGAAGAACAGAGTAACATCAACGACCACTTTTCTTAACATATGTTAACTAATTACAAAAAACAATGAATTGTGTTTCTAATACATGACAGCGTTTATTCATGTATTATGCCTAATCCAAATAACACTTTTGCAAGATTTCTATTATTCTTGTTTTATGTATGAGGGAACTGAGAGTCAGAGTGATTAAATGACTTCAGATCCCTAATTCATTCAATAAATTTTGATTAACTAGTTTGCATCAGGCATGGTGCAAGATTTTGGGTGTATGGTAGTAAAAAGAACAGGCATAGCCCTTGTCCTTGTACTTAAAGGTTAATATAATCCTTGGCAGCATCAACAAGACTGAGTTTACACCCTAGCCTTGCTCTTCTCTAATTCAGTGCCTTCTGCTAGTTATATGCCACTTACTAGTGTTAAGTAATTTGCCAGGTGACCAAGTTTCTTAAGTTTAATAATCATCAATTTACATCATCTGTAAAATGAATATTGCATTATAAAATTTTTGTGAGGCTTGACTGATTTAATAAGTGGCATTTTTTGGCTAGTGACTGGTACATTATGGTACTTAATGAAAAAACAAAATTATGTTAATGTGTCTTACAAAATCTTATACAGTTTCAAAGGCCATGGATCCTCTCTTATTGCTCAGTTCAGCCTGGATTTTATTTCTAAAGTCACATTATGTTCCAAGATGGATGCTGAAGCCTCAACACTTTCATCTACATTTCATCCTGCAGGAAGACTATTAGGAGGTCATGGTCCCTAATTACAAAGGTAGGTCATAAGAGTCACAAAATCCCAGAAGTTAGTCATGAAGCCATTGCCTAACTGAAAGTAGGCTAATAAATACCGTCTTGTGTACACCCAAAATGGGAAAATATCTGATATTTGACCCTACTTGCAAGCTAACCACTTAGCCTGCCATAGTTTCGTAGATGCTGCAAAAACACAAGACTCTAGGATAAAGGGCAAAGGACTTTATTACTCACAGCAGAGCATGGTGCATGAGCCTTATGCGTGTATCAGTTTCCCTTGCTCCTTGGGGCACACACATATGTGGGTCCACCTGGACACCATGTACACATTGTGTCTGTGTCACAGTTGAAGACATCCGAGCTTAGAATATTCCCAACCTTAGAAGGGAACTGCTAACAAGCCTGCCCAAATTTGCGCCAAAGTCGTTATTTTTATTATCTAGTAGAAAAACACATCTGTCCTTTGACCTGGAGGGAGAACCTAATCTCTATCTTCCAAGGCTATTTGCCATGCAAGTATCTTGGAAATGCTACCCTCAAACCAAAGATGTGCAGAAACATGTGCATGGAAGCCCTTGGAAAACTGTGTGCTCAATTAAAAATGAGGAAGTTCTCATTAATGCTATGGAAGAAAGAAAACAGTTATTGGGAAAAGCTGATAGCAAGTTCTATATCTCATCAGGATTTACAGTGAGGTTTAAATCATGTCCCTCCACCTCAGTTTCAGGGAAACTGATCTTGTCATTGCATGTATTCCCAGTCTTTGTATGTACTCCCACTTCTGCATCAGCCTTTACTCCATTTTCGGAATCTGGAATTTGTATCTAATTTACAAATTCCAGATTCCGAAAATGGCTAAGAAGCATGTATTGAACACTTGCCAAGTGCCCAGCATTATATTTAGGACCAGGAAAATCATAATAAATGAAACATAAGCTCATCACTTTCCATGGCAGTAGAAGCTGGTCAACACAATTTTTGCAGTACCACAATTATAAATTATTTTAATTGTGGTCTCTGATTCTGGCCTATTCACGCCTCTGTTTGACTTCTCTGTTGTTTGGCTGCTGGACATTTTGACAGTTTTTTTTTTCTTTTATTTCAGAGTATTATGGAGGTACAAACATTTGGGTTACATAAATTGCTTTTGTACAGTTTGAGTCAAAGTTATAAGTGTGCCCATTACCCAAATAAACAGCTTCTGCACAGTCGAGGAAACAATCAATAGAGCTAATAGACAGCCTACAGAATGGGATGGAACTGGAGAGATTTTGACAGTTAAGATGTATACTTCTTATTTCTAATTGTGTTTTTAAATTGTATTGAACACGCCACCTCCTGCTGAAATCCATTCTTATCTCTGCCTGCTTCTAACCAAGCCTGGACAAACCTAGCCCTTTGCATGCATAGCTGAAGCAGCTGCCTATTTGACTTCATTAACAAGGAGTTTGCAGGCTCCGTTTGGATGATACTTAAATATTGAATCCTGTTTCTTCCATCTGTATTTATCATAACTTTTCTATTTCCTATTTAGCATTTAATTTATTGGCAAAATGTCTTACTCCCCACCTAGATCAGGTGTTAAGCATTCTGATTTCCAGGCCTCTTCTTAGGTCACATTTTACTGCTTGAACCCTTTCTTCTGGCATATTTAACTGCTAGAGACTGTGGTTTAAAACCAACTGGATTTTACCTGCCAATGCAGTCTCACAGTTTCTCTCCTTCTCTCCTCCCCATGACAACTCACAGCTTTTTGAAATTTCAAAATATAACCAACCATGAAGACTAATCTAAAAGACTCACACCTGCTCCCATCTCATTTCTCTTTTCAAATTATATACTTTCCAAAAAAGATAATCTATATATGACTATTATATTAATACTTAGTACACAAAAATTGGAAGTCAGATTTAATAACATTTCAACAAAAAAAATGTTCTTTTAAATGTTTTTTTTTTTTTTTGGGTAGACCTGCTATTAAAAAAAAATCCAAGAGAAAAAAAAGCCTATGGCTATGGGCTCTATAGGAGGATGTGATATTAGGCGTGTTAAAGGCCCCAGGCCTACACTTGAGTGTGTAACATGTACACAAAGAGGGGGGTGGGGCTCCTCCCTTTATCCCTTTTTACCATTAGTCTCAAACTTCTCTCTGTGTAAACTAGAGCTAAATGGGTCATAAGAGGAAATGGAATGGCAAAAGAAATGGAAGTCTTAAATTATCGCAGTAGGAAAAGACATGTTATAATTTGTTTAGCCTAAGGTTTTCAAAATAATTTTGATGTAGTTTATAGGTGTAAATAAAATAAAATAAAATAGGCATGTTTATTATTAAGGAGTTAAATTAAGAATAATGGAGTTGTGCTGGGATTTTCATGTTACTCACTGAAGGAAGATCTATGCATTTTTGAATCAAGGCAGGATGTCAAGAAGTTTATTATTAATAAAGAAATTATATGAATGGGAACTACCTATGGCCAGCCAGATGGAACAATATTTCACTGGGTTTAAGCAATGGGAGTCAGGAATTACTCTGACAATTTTATTGATTGATTGTTGTTTGTAGTAGATGAGAAGAAATAAATCACCAAACATGACTCACTCAGAGAATAGTAATAACAGATTTTATTTGTTAATAGGTTGTGGTTTTAAACCAACTGTATCTGGAGGAAATATTGGGGGTGTGATGAATGTTGGTATTTACAGGATCTATAATACATATTTGGAGAAGAGATATGCAAATTTTTAAAATTGAACCCAACTACTTCACAATTTAAATAGAAAAAAAATATAAAAACAAACAGAAACTTTTTTTTTTGAGACAGAGTCTTGCTTTGTTGCCCAGGCTAGAGTGAGCACCATGGCGTCAGCCTAGCTCACAGCAACCTCAAACTCCTGGGCTCAAGCAATCCTCCTGCCTCAGCCTCCCAAGTAACTGGGACTATAGGCATGCACTACCATGCCTGGCTATTTTTTTCTGTATATATTATTTGGGCAACTAATTTCTTTCCCTATCAATTAATTTCTTTCTATTTATAGTAGAGACGGGGTCTCGCTCTTGCTCAGGCTGGTTTCGAACTCATGATCTCGAGCAATCCGCCCGCCTCAGCTTCCCAGAGTGCTTGGATTACAGGCATGAGCCACAGCGCCCGGCCCATTTTTTTCTTTAAGACCGGTATTTTTCTTGCTCCAGATCACCTAATATTTTAAAACATTTTTAAGCTTCAGGCACCACCTCTCCTACTGAGCACATGTCCTTCAGGATGGGGCAGCCAGACACAGGGCAGTAGACCCAATCTTATGGCTTTGAGTATTTGAACCACTCCCCATCACACTAATCTTTGTTTTTGTTGAAGTTGGCTCAGAGTAAACTCCAGTTGAGTTCCCTTTAGGTTTAAGTAACAAAATTTGCCTAGATAGTCTTTTGGCTGGTTACGATTACTGTACATTTTAAAATTTATAATTACATTTAAAAAGAAAGCATGTATATTAATAAGTCTTATAAAAATCATGGCAACTCAAGTGTTTTCTCTTATCAATGGAAGTGTTTCAAAACAAAAACGCTCAGAGCATTGTTGAAACGTAAGTATTAATTTAACAACACTAAAATGAAAAGTATACATTAGATGTAGTTTTACCTAATAGTTATAGGATAATTATAATAACTTTGATTATTGAAAATTTGGACCATTATCCAAATTAATAATATTTCCTAAGATATTTTAACCAAGATTTTAGTATATGTTGTTATAATGTCTATGCATTTAGGACATGGGCATATAGATCCTACTTTGGATAATTCATGACATGTCGGTTAATTTCTGACTAGTACAGAGTTTGTAATAAATGTAATGCATATTGCTTTAAATACTGAATATCTACAGGGTTAAAATTAGACCTAATCTTAATCTATAATTTATCCATGGTACCATGGTACTCCATTAAGGAGCTAATAATTTCATTTCTAGTGTCTGGTCAGGAGCAGATCTATAAATTCATAGCTAAAGGGTGGAAATTTGACTATTCATTTTATTTACTCATTATTTCCACTTATTAAACAAGCCTCTTATTTGAAATCCTTTTAGGGCACACGCACAAATTCACTCTAAATGACATTTAATCTACAAAATTAATTTCAAATCATTCCATCTCTATGGAGACTATGGCAGAGGGAAAAAGCCAAAATTATTCTCATTCATTGGCATACAATGGTTTGTTCTTGTTGGTGAAATGACTCAGGGGGCTTTGCACAGTGGAGGTATTTCTTTTAGATTGCATAAGCAGTCCCCTTTAATCACTCCTAGTTAACCTCTGAGTAGTGAACCTTTGTCATCCTCTGACTGATCAAAAGCACCTGCAGCTAGACCCATCTTTGCCAGGCTCTTGCCTGGAAGGTTTAAAGTAACTGATGACTTCAGTGACTCTGTTAGAGCAACTGTTCTACAGATTTCTTTACTGCTTACTAATCATACTGATGCAACTCCTAAAATCCCCGTAAAAGAAAAGCTACCTTTTCCCCCTAAGAGATTTAGCTGTACAATCAAAACCATTGGCTTATTACACTTGTCCATTCAAGTAAGCTTTACTGGCATAAAATATGCACTAGTATTTTGGGGAGTGAACATTCCTTCATCTCTCTTTCTTTCTTTCCCTTCGCATATTTTCCTCCCTTCACCTTTCCTTTCTTCCTTTGTTTTGCTTTGTCATATAAATAAAAACAAAATAACCATTTTTCACTAAAAATATTTATTAAGAATTTACCATGTTCAATGCTAGGCACTAGAGATACATCAGTGAACACAATATGGCACTTCCTGTCCACAGTGTCATCAGGGAAGAAAATGAGCTAAATAATTATAATATATTAATTTCTACCATTTATCAGGTGACTATTTACTAGATAAAGTAAGATATTTGAGGTATTAATGTGCCAGTTATATATTTAAAAAGAAGCCTTTGCTATGAATAGCAGACTTAAAATTTAACAGGGGAGCTGTGACAGGAAAGTAAAGTTTTAAAATTTAATAGTATTTAAAAATAGCTCAGTTTCTGCATTCATAGCTGGCCTTGGGTAAATGGCGGGTATGGCAGTAAATAGCAGCTATTGTGATTTTACCAGAGCTGCGTTCCATTCCACAGCACAATCTTCCACTAAACCATCTTACTATCTTTTCATCATGTATAAGTAAGACCAGAAGCTTCCTTTTCTAAAGCCCATTATTCATACTGCTGCTTGGCTTGAGAGCCAGCCAGCACCAAAATAATCCTCAACAGCACCTCCGAAAACCTTCTTCCTACTACTGAAAAATAACTGGTAAGTCTGCCTTCAAGGGCGTGACTAAAATAACTGGACACTATTTATATTTTAATTTTAATGATATATATACATATATGTATATATGTTAATTATAATAAAAGTAAAACGCTGTCCTTAACACATGTGGTGAGTTAGAGCAGGTCTCTGAATATAGACATTTAGCCTGAATTGTTCATGTTGAAACATTTTCATTTTTCTTTAAAAGGAGAAGAAATTTTCTCCTTAAGTTAGGTAGATACATTTTCTTAACTTTCAATTTCACTTTGCCTATTTAGATATAGCTATGCTTCCAATATCCTGACAGGTCTTGGAGGGCAAAATCATATCTTCCTTTTATTAATTCCTTATAACTTTTAGTATGACTTTTAGTCATTTCCACAAGGAGACTATTTAATAAAAATATATTATTCTGAATTCAAAACCTATAAAGTTAAACATAGCAAAAGGTAAAAAGAGTCAGTCATTCCAGACTCTTGACTAATTTGTGTTCTGTCACTTGCTTCTCTGCCTACTTTAGGATTTCAACACTCACGACACTAGCAAAACAAAAAATTACAGCATCTGAACATTGAACCAAAGCTCACATGCTGTCATTAAAATTGAACCACTTTGTGAAAAAGATTTGCTCAAATGATTTTTTTCCCCTCAGTCCAGGTGCTTAAATTTGTCAAACTGTCTTTTTACTTTTGTTGATTATAATATTTGAGCTCTTGCAAATTTATTTGTAACAGTATGTACAATCATTAATAGTGTGAAGTAAGATATTTATTGTTTATTTCCAAGGTAAAAAATTCAACTTATCGAGTGAGATGATCTTACTTTTCTATTGACTTGACCTCTTTACTATAACTTTATGCAACAATCTCATGATTGTTCTTCCTTGACCTTTAAGCTTAACGATTGAACCAATTTTCTTAAAGGGAAAATAATCAGTAAAACTGTACATCTGCCAATTCTGTATAAGCTAAATTTCTTTTCCAATTAAAACATAATGCCTCTTTCATTTCTTTAGATAAGAAAAAGGGTTGGGAATAAACTCCACTTAAAAGTAAAATTAACACAACATGACTTCATTAGTAAGGCTTTTTTTAACCCCCCAAGTCCTTTAGTAGTGTCAGAAACCAATAATATGATGATCAAGAATTCATTTTCTATTGGGATAAATATTAAAATAATCTTTCAGTTATTTTCATGGAAAATATAAATTAACAAGGGGAGAGAGAGAGAGAGAAACTCATAGGGAATTACAGGTATTTGCTAAGGGCTAACCCCCTGAAGTTTTCAAAGGCATTCACTGTTGTCAGCCTTAACTTCTAAGATCAATGCCTACCTACGTGGAAGAAATAATCAGTTGCATTGTAATACTACAAACAATTGTATTATGTTGCTCACAAATCTAATCTTAATGAAATCTTTCTGGCACTTTGACAATTTTAGAAGAAATTTAATTTTTAAGATGAAATTCCCTAGAATGATCTACATGCTATTTGTGTCACTGGAACATAGTTCCTCTCTCCAGCATTTAGGCTGACACTACTGACTTTGAAAATCATTTTGTTTTTTTAATGTCTGATATTTTCTTATTTGTCTTTGTAGTAATGAATGACTGGTAATACTGTATTCTAAGTAAGTGAAATTCTGAAAGCAAATCCATAGCCTGAATGAATGTTTACTACCTTCATAATTTATCCATGTTTAATAATCTTTTTGGAGGATTATTTATTTCCTGTTTTCATACACTTCTTTATCTTGCTCTCCCACTTAGTAAATCTTATTTAAGGAAGTAGCCTACACTTTGGGTTATAAAGAATCTTGTAACATAATCATTCAGTTGTGCTAATATGCACTGATTCTATTTCCTCATTCTCATAAATTACTACTTAATTCTTTAGGACCTAATCAACTTTTTCTTAATTTGGCTACTTGACTACCTTTGAAGAAGCATTGCTACTTAACTCCACAATTAAATTATATTTTTTGTCATGATGCATCTTTTAATATTTTTAAATGCAATGAGTAATAGGATTCATATTATTTTTATTCAAACAAAATTCCCATTATACTTACCATTTTATGCATAATTATCTCATTCTTGGTATTTTTTTAACCACATGACATTGTTGTCATTTTGATTTATTGAAGAAACACTTACTTGAGTTGCAAAAAAATGAATTTGTAAAATTTGGAGACGTCAATCCTTTACAATTAGTAAATAGGTCACAAAGTCGAAAAATTATAATCGCATATTTACACAATGAATCATCCTAGAATACTTTTAACCTCATTAATAAGTAAACATTTATGGGCCAAAAGTAAAATGATTTTCAATGTAAAAATGCAGAGCTTGTTACTTTACTGTTCTTTGTTTATTGCAATATGTAATTCTTAATAGGAAATGGAGACACCTTCTTACTATGCTCCTCTCATGATTTTCTTATTTCAAAAGAAAAAGAAAAAAAAGCACAAGTAAAAGGAAGAAAAGCTCTTTTGTCATTTTTCTTCTGTGGACATCATCCTGATACTCATCACAGAATGAAAGCCAATAATATGATACAAAGAAGGCAAAGGCAGGAGAACCATATATATCTCCACACCACCTGGGGAAGATACTTATGATTAATTTAATGAGTAAACCTTCCTCCTCATGCTGTTATTTCAGAAAAACCAGGAATCTCTCTTTAAAGAATTTAAAATTATAGTCAATCATTTTATTTGGAATGTCCACTATTGTAAGTTGATGACAATCCTGTCTGAGAGAGCAGGGTAACATAAGGAATGAGGAATTAGCAGAAGTGTAGAGATTATGTGAACACATTTCTGGCCACTTAACAATCTTAGCATAATCTTCCATTGATCACGTCACATATGTATCTCTTAAACCACAAACTCTCCAATGTCAATAGATTCTGGCTGAGTTGGAGAGTTTTTCTACAAGACGTCTAGAGAAAGCAGGCACTCACAGCTTGGCATTTTACCGCCTGGGTAATTTAATTTTGTTTTCCTAATATCTCTACAAGTTCAAGTTTTCTACCAAATGGCAATATTGAAAGCATTCCTCACAGAATTTCTGTGAGGGCTGAATATGATAATAAATGCATAGTTCCTAGCATATAGAAGCCATCAAAATTATTCTTATTATTAATTAAAGTATGGACCCAAGCTGGAAATAGACAATTTTACATGCTTTGTTTAAAAGGAGAGAAAATAGCAAATTACCATCAGAGAGTGTGATATTTTCTATTCACCCAAAATTTACACCATAGTTTCCTATAATTTTCATTTGTTTAATATGCCTATACTTGATATTTTCATAGTATGTTACTAATAATGTCTTATAACAATACCAGACTTAAATAAAATACTAGAAACACAAAAGATTTGCTAATATTTTGTCTAGATTTTTCCATGGAGCTTAACTTTTTCTTCTCTTATCATGCTTAAGCACTTTAAATGTAGTATTCAAAAAGCATGTTTTAGAATTTATTTTTTATTTATTTATTTTTTTGTTTCTTGAGAATTACCTTGTGCCAGATGCATTCTTTATATTTGTAATTTTAATTTCTTGACAATCTTATAAGGCAAATACACTATTGTCCTTATTTGTAAAGTGTAAGTGATTTTGCTCAAGGTCACGTGTATAGTAAGTGGCAGAACCAAATCTTTTTCATTTGTTTGTTTGAGATAAAGTCTTGCTCTGTTGCCCAGGCTAGATTGCAGTGGCATCATCACAGCTCATGGCATCCTCTAACTCCCAGGTTTGAGTGATTCTTCTGTCTCAGCCTCCTGAGTGGCTGGGACTACAGGTGTGCACCACCACGCCTGACTAACTTTTCTATATTTGTAGAGATAGAGTCTCACCATGTTGCTCAGGCTGGTCTTAAACTCCTGGGCTCAAGTGATCCTCCCTTCTTAGCCTCTCGAGTCACTGGGATTATAGGATGAGCCCCCCCGACCCCCATCTGGAAGAATCAAAATCTTTCAGAGCTCAGAGCCTATGCTCTTAACCACTATGATGGTTTCAGATATGTGGAAAGGCATGAACAAAGAAAGGCAGGGAGGTAAGGATCCTTTAGAGGTTTTCCAAGTTTGCTGGGAACTTTTGGGAATTGAGTCTGGAACTTTGGTTGGGGGCTAGATCTATACATAGTCTAATAAGTACTAATTATTTATGCAGATTTCTTCCATATATGATCTCAAAATAGAGCAATTTGGGCAGGCACCAGGAGTAGGATTATTCTTCCCACATTACCGATGGGACAAGTGAGGCCTAGTACAAGAGATGCCTGCTGAGAGTCCACCCTCTTGTGTCCAGAGACGGAACAGCACAAGAAGCCCAATTTCTGCCCTCCAGCCCAGGACTGTCCCCCTCCCCTATCCACAGTAAAAATAAAATCTGAGGTTGGAAATCACCAAGACAGCAGCTGTGACTCAGCCCCAGGGCCAGCCTGAGGACACCTTTGGAGGAAGCTGTGGGAACAACCATATAGGCAGAAAGAAGGTATCTGACTTGCATAATGGCTAGGAGCAGAGACTCTGGAGTCAGGCCTGGTTTTGATTCTCAGTTTCATGAGTTAAGGTGTTACCTTGGGCAGATTATATAACTTCTGTAAGCCTTAGTTTCCTCATCTGTAAACACGGTAAAGAACAATATCTATTTTATAGGATGGTTCATGAGGTCTGAATGAGGTATTGCATATTAAGGACTTAGCACTCTCTTCCTCATCCAGTCTGGTTTCCTCTTCCTTGTCCAGTCTGGTCTGGCCTCGTCTGCTCATCCTCACCTGTCTCCTCTCCTCATCCGTTATAGTCTCCTCTTCCTCATCTGGTCTGGTCTCCTCTTCCTAGACCAGTGTCGTCTCCTCTTCCTCATCTGATTTTGTCTCCTGTTACTTGTCTGGTCTCATCTCCTCTTCCAGTAGGCTCTCCTATTCATTATCTGGGCTGGTCTCCTCTTCCTCAACTGGTCTCATCTCCTCTTCCTCTTCTAGTCTTTTCTCTTCTGGTCTGGTTTCCTCTTCCAGTCTGTTCTCCTCTTCTTGTATGGTCTCCTCTTCCTCATCCAGTATCTTTTTCTGTTCTTCCTCTGGTTTCTTCTCCTCTTCCGGTCTGGTCTCCTCTTCCTCATTCGGTTTCTTCTCCTCTTCTGGTCTGATCTAGTCTCATCTTCCTCGTCTGGTCTCATCTGGCTAGATTCTAAAATTAAGTAAAATTTAAAAAGTATTTGGCCAAAAATAAATTTAAAACTTTGATTATAGATTAGTAATCCAGCTTTATTTGTGAGCTAAATGAATCAATGTACATTGACAACAACACCCATAGTAGTTTCTATGATTTGTAGATATCGTATATTTGGAAAATCTTCCTTAAGCCACAAATTTAAACCAAAGACTTTAGAAAAATTTATAGCAACATTTTTTATGATACTTGTTCAGTTAATTAAGAATTTCTATTAAGAATATTCTCAAATGTGTTTGATATCAAGTATCTGTAGCATGTTTGACTAATTGCATGTTTGTTTGCTGTTTCCCAGAATACTCTCTATTTCCCATACCAAAATTTAAGCTTATATTTTCAGCTTTCAGCCATGAGTTTGCAATTTCAAAGAGTCTGCAAAATGTGGATACTGTTTCTTAAGAAATCACTTCCTAAATAAAGCCATTTCAGCTACAAATTATCTATTATGAATAAATAAAGGCACCATTTTGACTGAATGATGAATATCATAGAAATTTGTGTCTCTGAGAATATTTGCTTTATATAGTATATAAGCACTTTCTATCAAATTACATGTGTATATACAATATTTTTTCTATCTAATTTATTTTTCTGTACATAACATTTCAATCTTATTAGAGATCAATGCCCAATTTTGGCTCTATAGGTAGGCTCCATTAAAGATATGAGTGTCTGTTTCACTATCACAGAAAATTGTATCATATTATGGTCTATAATGTAATGATTTGATTTTATAGCTTAAGAAATCTTAATTTTATGCAGGTGCTAACTTTGACTTTTCTGTGGCTTTGACTCTACACATGCATATTTAAAATTCTTATTCTTTTTCTATGGTTTTATGCAATGCATGGAACACTAATATATTATTTGCAATATTAATTATATTTTAATATAGTTTAAATTACTATTGAAATGATAATGCCTTTTTCAGGTTTGGAAAAGTGAAGCAGTAGAATACAAAAAGGAATCTTGTAAAAAAAAAAAAGAAAATTAAAAAAAAAAGTTATTTTCTTAATGTTCAGTATGATCGTAAATCCATACATATATTGAAAATGAATTTCAGAGGCAATTGTTTGTCTTTCTTGTTTGTTTGTTTTGAGTCTGTCTAGACTAAGAGAGTGGGTTTTGAAATCAAATCATCTGCATTCACATGATATCCCCCTCACATATTGGCTGTTTAACTTCAGCCAATTCACTTGATGGCTCTCTCCTTCAGACTTTTAATTCTTTTTATGTATTAACTAATTTTACTTTATTTATTTATTTTTTATTTCAAAGTATTATGGGAGTACAAATGTTTTTGGCAACATGGATTGCTTTTGTAATGCTTGAGTCAGAGTCAGTGTGCCCACCACCCAGATAGTTTTCATTGTACCTATTAGATAGGTTTTTGCCCTCCTCCCTGTGCCCCCCCAGATTGATTTCCATTGAGTTATACTTCCGTCTATGTACATGTGTGTTCATCAGTTAGTTCCAATTTAATAATGAGTACATGTGGTATTCGTTTTTCCATTCTTTAGATACTTCATTTAGGATAAGGGTCTTCAGTTTCATCCATATTGTTGCAAAAGTCATTAAGTCAACCTTCAAGTCTGAGTAGAATAAAATGCACAAGGGCTGGAAAAACTATTTAAGAGAATAACCAAGGAAAACTTCTGGTCTTGCTGGAAATTTAGACATCCAGGTACAAGAAGCTCAGTGAACACCTGGGAGATTCATTGGAAAGAGGCAATTTCCAGAATATAGTATTCAGAGTGGCTAAAGTCAACACAAAGGAGGAACTCCTGTGAGCTGTAAGGTGAAAACATCAAGTGACTTACAAAGGAAAACCCATCAGGGTAACCGCAGATTTCTCAACTGAGACCTTACAAGCCAGAAGGGATTGGGGGCCTATATCAGTCTTCTTGAACAGAAGAACTACCAGCCTATACTTTTGTATCCTGCAAAACTAAGTGTTATACATGAAGAAGAAATAAAGACTTTTGCAAACAAGCAAACACTGAAGGAATTTGTCAAGATCAGATCTGCTCTGAAAGAAATTCTATTTTATACATGGATCAATACAAGAGCCACCAATCAGCATAAAATCAACCAAAAGCTAAAGCTCAGAGCTCATATAAACAATAGTACAAGAGGTAAAACAAAGTAACATGATACTACCTGATAGGATGAACAGAATAGCATATCACATATCAATTCTATCAATCAACGTGAATGGTTTGAATTTCACACTCAAGAAATATAGGCTTTCTGAATGGATTAAAACAATACAAGCCAAATATTTGTTGTCTCCAGGAAATAAATCTAACCCACAAGGATACATATAGACTCAAGGTGAAGAGATGGAAAAAAATATTCCATGGAACTAGAAATCAAAAGAAAGCAGGTATAGCCATTCTCATTCTCATATCAGATAAAATTGACTTTAAAACAGACTTTTAATTTTTGAAATATAAGGAATAGCATCTATCTTAAAAGTTCTATTAAGAATTAAGCAATATTAATGCTTTAAAATTAGTATCTTTAAGGAAATCTAAAATTTAATATAGACACACCACACATGCAAATGTAATTTAAAAATGATCCAATCATCTCTGCATCTCTGAATTCTTCTCAATTAAAAGATCTTGAAAGCACTGAAAATTCAAGACAATGGAGTATCATTCAGTGCTAAAAAGAAATGAGGTAGCTAAAAAGAAATGAGGTATTAAGGAATGAAAAGACATGAAGGGAAGAAACATTACCTACCTTTAATTCCAACTGCCACTACTTGAGATAGGATTTTCTTAGACTACTGGGATATTCCTTTAATAAGCTGCTAATGGGTCTTTCTGCCTTCAATGAATCTTTCATTCAACTTACTGGTGAAAATCTGATTATTTCTCCTTTACAAAACAAGATTCTAACAATTTTCCTTTAATCTTGAGCATAGAATTTACGATTATTCTCAATGTATGATTTCCTAAATGATCTAAGGCCAACCCATGTGTCCAACTTTATTTTTCTCTTTACTGTCTCATAAATACCATAGTCCACCCAAAGCCTAAGCAGATTCATTCCTCTCTTAACATGTCCTTTATATGTCTATTCCATATTAATGAATTTACATTCATTTGGAATAATTTTTCCCAGTGCTCAATCTATCAAGTCCAACATTCCTACAAAATTTCCTGAAACTCTCCCAGCCAAAGCTAATTCCAAAGCCATTTGTCCTCTCAGCTCAGGACCTAGCTAATGATGCATCTTCTGTCTGCAACTTCCACTCCTACGCTTCTCATCCCTATTTTTGAGGCTAACTTTTATCATTGTTTATGTACCATGTTCTACAGGAATTCCTCTCTGAATACCAGAGTGGGTTAGTGACCTCCTAAAGCAGCCCGTGTCTCCTAATGTTTTGTAACCAACAATTTTCCCCCTCAGCTTCCTTACTAGATTAAGAGTTCTTTGATAGGAGGAGCTGTTCTTTATTTCCTTATCTCAATGCCTGGCACACGGTAGGTGCTCAATAAACTTTTGTTGAATTACTTCATTTAGCAGTATTACATTTTAAAATTTATTTCTAACTTATAATTTTAATGACATTTTTACTTAAAAGCCCTGGAATATTTTCCTGTTTTTCTTTGCATAAAGTTCACAAGCCTTATCATGAACAATACAGCCAAGTTCGTTCTACCTGATACAGTCCCAGCTTATCTCTGCAGTATGAATTCCCACCACATCCAACTTCTCTTTCTGAGTCACACTGTTCATGTTCTTATTTGACTCAAGATCAGGGGTGGGGAAACTTTTCATGTTGGAAGGCCGCATTAATTTAGCTATAATCAAATAAGGTTGCATTCAAGAAACGTTCACTTAGATATATATAAAAATGTACATTATTTTGTAAAAAATCTATGTACTCAATAATTTCAAACAATGAAAACTATTTGTTAATTTTAAAGCTAACTAGCCTTTTAGTGACTTTGTTTTGTCTGCTTTTTGTTGGAAAGCATTTGAATATTTGATTGCAGAATGGAGGCCTGCAATTTCGGTTGATCCTCTAGATGAGTATCAATCATTTGTGACCTTAAGGGCACCTTTATTTGCATTAGGTAGAGAATGTAGATTTGTCAGAATCCTGGGTTTTGTTACCAAAGATGTCAGGGTGGAAGTCTGTCATTGGTTCCTGGTGTGCTCTTGGCAGAAGAATGACCAGACACACCAAAGTGTCAAATCTAGACTATCCTCCCAGTCCTCTGACTCCTTTCTTGGAAAAATCACCAGTAAGGTCAATATGACAGAGTAACTTCAGGCAGGGAGCAGTTTCACAAAAGCAGCCCTTTATTGTAGAATAAAATGGGTCAGTCTCCATAAGTGGAGAAAGACAGACCAACTCACTCGCTGATCCACTCACTTTCTTAGTTCTTGGATTGTTTCCTTTTATTAGCCCAGTCTGGAGGAGGGCTCTTGGGGGGTGCAGGATGTTATCAAATGATCAACAGTTGTCCTCAAAATTCTATCTGCATATAAGAGCACCCTCTAAGAAAGCCCACCTGTGGGGTGAACCACAACGCAGATTCAAGCTATTGGCATATTAATTACCCTTAGGATACTCTAAGTCACTATGTAAATCTTATTATGCCTGGGCTAGGGAATTCCTAGATTGATACAGCATTCCCTCCTTCCCCAGGTGTAGCAGTTGCTTGGGACAGGATTAAGGGTGGGGTAGCACCAAAATGGAGCCCTTACCCTTCTTCTCAGGTGAAGCAATTGCTGAAAGAGCACCAAAACAGGGAATTTGTCCTGAGAAAAGCCGGAGATCCTATCTGCCTAACAGATTCACAGCAATAAGTGGTTGAATGCAAGAAAGCATTTTTCAAGCTGGTTGCCAAGGTGTATGTATTCTACCGCATTTTTCCATATTCAATTGGATCTTTCTTAGCATCAAAAAATAACTTTAAAATGTAATCTATTGAGAGTTCAATCAATTTCATCTGTAGTTCTTTAGGTGCCTTGGTGATATCAACTAGGTGAGGCTGAAATGCTAATTTGAGTGTGATGTCATGATTCTCAAAGTCAGTGAAACTTTCATTGTATACTTCAATTAATAAGTCTATGACAGCTGTGTATTCTTCAAATGATTTGCATATATCATCCTGCTCGTTAGTGACGTTTGCTAACTAGGGAAAATGTTCATCTGAAATTTCCTTTGGAAGAAAAAGTGTTTTGAAAAGGATAGCTTTTTTTCAAAATGCTTGGATTTTTTGCCACATATTATATATAGACTTAGTTTTACTTGCAAAGAAATAGTCAAGTCATTTTGATTTGACATGATATAGCACAGAAATGTTGCATTCCTAAAGAAATCTCCCTTCAATAACTCACATAGCTGATTCTGTTTTTCATAAAATTTAACTATCCGTACTTGCAGAGATAAAATTTGGGCTAACAACTGTCCCTGTGATAGCCAATGCACTTTAGAATGATACAGCAAACCCACACTGAATATCTCATCCTTCAACTTTAGCCTATTCAGAAACTGATGCTGCCCTGTTGCATTTGCACAAATGTAGTTAACAGTACTTATAACTGTAAGGCTGGTGGCGGGCCCCTCCCTTCCCTAGATCAAAAAAGAAAAGACTCATGAGACCAGACCTGCCAAGGACAAAACTGCCAGGCCCTGCTGAGAGGAACCACACCCAGAAGTCCACCCCATAAGAACATCTGGCTCTTGGATTACATAAATACCTCCAGCCCCTCCTAAAATCCCTGGCTCTTCCCGCCAAAAGTCCCTAGCACTGTCCAAAGGGTATAAAAGCCCTCAGCTCCTTCAAATGGCGGCAACTTCTGGGGTCCCCCTCTCTTGGGGCCCCAGAACCTCATCCACAAGTGTATAATAAAGCCATGTGGTTTACCCCCCCCTTCTCTCTCTTTGTCTGTCTTTTCTTTTCACTGGTGCTGAAAAACCTTACAATAACTTGTTGCAAAGTGTCACTTAAAATAGTAGCTTTAGCACAGAGATTTTGCTGATACAAAATACAATGAAAAGAGATGAGAACATCTGGAACTGTTAATACTTTTTCTAAATCTGTCCAATAAACCCTTCATGTTTCCCTGTCATGGAAGGGACACGTGTGTCTGTATACACACTCACCGAATTTACCAAATTCAGTCCAACTTCAGGATATTGATCTTGAAAGTTGTTGAAGATGTCTATTACCCGTGCTCTGTTCACAAGAGTGACCAAAGCGGGTAACTCTTCATAGCAAAGAAACGCTTCTGTTATGACCCAAATAAAGCCTGTGCTGAGTCAGTACTATCTGTCGATTCAGCCAAAGCGAGTGAATATGTATTTCTTTTTGAAATATTGCATGAAGTTGTTCTGTTAAGTTGAAGTCTTATTCATGCTGCTGATCAGTTATGATTCTCCTTGAATGAGGCAGTTGTTTGTATTTTGAAACATGAATGGAGTCTCATCTACTTTATAAGTTGCTTCAGTGGCATTATTTCCAAGTCTTACTGCTATTGCAAAGAGTTGCTTTGCTTTCCAATCTATCTTTTAACTTCTGTAATACAACCTTTGGTGCCCCTCTCTCTAATTTAAAATACTTGTGGTCCTTATGACTGTTATAACGCTGATGAGCATTGAATTTCTTTAATGTTGATATTGCAGCATCACAAAGCAAGCAAATCATTTTATCTTTAGCAGAAACAAGATAAAATTGCAATTCCCAATCCTCATTACAAAATCTGTTTTCTTCCTTCAGTGTTCTCTTGGTCTTCTTTGACACGATGGACTGTTAAGCAGACAGAATTAAAAAATATACTTGAGCTGTGCAACTATTCAATAATTCCACTTCAAACAGAAACACAGTGCACCATTGTCAAAAGCTGATAACAGACTGGTATACTTGACTCCCATAATCTCTCACCAATCAGCATTGTGTGGTAGTGGTGCCAGTCAGGCAGGGGAAGTCAGAACTAAATCATGAGGGTAGCAGCCATCAATTTAGCCCTCATGGCTCACTAATGTTCTAATTTGCAGGTCATCTGGGAGGATTATTTCATTGTAACTTTATTTTATTCTTTGGCATTTTAAATATGTTCTTTTAAAAAAAGAAATAAAAGATGAACAAAATGTATTAATAAAAGCAAAAGGATTTGTTCTGTAAAATTTGGATTCGTTCAAAAGGCACATGTGGCCTTAAGGCCTCAGGTTCCCCACCCCTGCTCTAGATATTGGCAGTTACTATTCCTTTTGCTAAGGACACTTTTCTTACGTATATTTCTGGACTTAATTTTGGAAGTCTTTCTGAGTGATGTATTCCCCTTTATATGTTCCTAAAGTACACTGTACTTACCCAAATATAGCACTTACCACAATCTTGTAAACATTAACTTACTTCTCTGTAACGTCTTTACATTGTTAGCTCCTTAAAGCTCCATCCTTGAGTTGTATATTAAGCAATATATACACAAGTTATATATACACACAGTATATAAGTTGTATATACAGCAATTTCATATTGATCAAGTTAATATTGTATTTCCAGGCTCTAGTATAGTATCTGACAAACAGAACATGCTGAATAATTATTTATTGAATGAATAGAAGCAGCCCAAATGTTTCACCTTATTGTGGAGAAATGTGAAACTCAAAAAGAAAAAAACAAAGGAAAAATAATAAGCTTTATGACTGCAATATCTATTCAGAGTGCATATCTTTTTTTATTTGCGTATTCTTTTCCTAGGGAGAACTTACTACACAGGAGATGTTTAATAATTATTTTTAGAATCGAATCAGAATGATTATTCTACCAACAGAGAAAATTCAAAAACACTTGGAAATAATGGAATATCCTGGTTGCTGTTTCCCTTGAAGCTTTGACTAGGGCCTTGATCAATATCAACTAACTATGTGAGAGGAGGTGAAGTCAAAAGAGCAGTGCAATTTAGCATCCCCTGGGCAAGAATTCAAGGCTCGCCAATTCCTGGCCTCATAATGACACTAACTCACACTCATGGTTTCATGTCTAGTAGCAGCAGAGCCATAGATGGGGCTCAGAGTGAGACCTTACAAAACTCTTTAACAGATTATGTCCCCAGAAAAGCTGAACTTGGAAAACAGAGCTAGCAAATTATTTAGATATGTGTATGATCTAAAGCAAACAGTTTTATTTCTTTCCTTTTAACTTTTAATTTTCTTTTTGCTGTTTCTAAAGATTAAACATTCAGGAGTCTTGCCATCCTGTTTTCTGATCCACACATTTATATGCATGATGCATTTCATTTTTAATCTTAAACTTGCTATTCCTCCTTACTACTTGTCTTCTCTTGAATTATTTTCCCTTTTTCCTTCCAGAAAAAGATAGCTATTTTATCTGAGATATACCTTCTGGCTTTTGTGTGTTCCTATATTCACTTTCTTGAGCATATTCTGTTTTTACCTCTATTGCTGTTAAGCCTAAAGCACTCTTTCCTCAAAGGCTGATGAATAGCTGGAGGCCTTGAAGAAGAGGGGAAATTATTTAATGACATCTTTAACAAATGTAGGCATTTATCACAAGGAAAATACATATATATATATATATATATACACACACACACACACACACATATACATAATGAGATAGAGAAAATATCCCTATCGTTGTTATATGCAAGATACTTACTTTCTAACTTGTCATTTGTATGTATTTCCAATCACAGAAATTAATAGTTATGACTTCTATACACAGAAGCTTGAGATAAGTACAAATATACAACACATACTATAGTAAGTATAGACCTTGTCTTCAGTGAACATTTAATTGAAATATGGGACCCCTTGTGTTCACTTTGTTAGATGAATATTATTAAAATAGATTTACTAGATTTAGGCAATACAGAACTTACTGGTATATATGTTGAGATGTTATAGAACAGATGAAATCAGCAAATGAATAATAATTTCTTGAATAACAGAAACGTTTGTGGAAATGGCACCTCATCTTTTCTGAAATGATTGCCTTTTAAATGATCTCAACAGTAAACTTTGTGCAATGAAATGATGGCTTTGGTACTCATTTGTATGGCTCACAAAGTGTCCAAAATCTTTACAAGACTTCTCTCTCTTTAAATGAGAGATTTTTCTTAAGATCCAGGAAGTCTCAAACTGAGTTTCTCAAGAAGACAGGACTAGAAGCAGTAATACACGAATCTATGTTTTCTTAGAAGAAAATCTAGGGGTGGTTTATATTACCTCTAAAGAAAGGAGCTAAAAAATATATATATTTCCTAAAAGGCAGCATGTGCCATTTTTACTCATTTGTTTGACAATATTTCCAACTAGATTGCAAATTATTGAGAGTAGGTATTATATCTGCCCATTAAAATAACTCATTCTCAATAATTATTGAATGAATGCAAAATAGTGTGTGTGTATTTTATATATATAAATATATAACCATATATGCCTGTTATGTAGGAGTCAATAAGCTCTATACCTTACTTATTGTAGAGGCTGCTAAAAATGACTACAAATCTATAATCAAAAATGTTCAAAAGCAAGGACTAGGATATGAATTGAGCTTTACATACTTCTATAGGAATTATAGTATTTTTTATATATGGATATTATATATGAAAGGATATATTATATGTTATAGGTAAAGAGAGTATATTTGTATATATTAAAGATAGATATATCTTCCCTAATTTTAGAAATTGATTGAAACAGATATTTATGCATATGATAACTGCTCAAAACCCAGACTACAGAATCCTCTTTTGATACATTCTCACCATGGTAGACATCACATTCTGCATTTGTGTCTACAAAAGTTTTAGCATCTTACTTAATAATTGTGTGTTATTGGGATTCAAATCTCCTTGTCAAGTTATTTATATTAATATTAGTAGAAGTATACCAAAAACCCTTCTTCTGATTTTCTTGAAGGACTTACATTCACAATTTTTACTAACTAGCTCATTAATGGTTCCTAATATTTTTCCTAATTACACACTTAAAATAACTAATGATAACACTAATAGTTATCATTACTGGACACCAGGCACCTGCACCAGTCCCTTCTAAACCCACACATGAATCCCGCCCAGTAGATTACTGTCATTTTCTCTATATGATCCAGGGTCAACTGCCTGAGTATCTTTTCAGTGTTGTCTTTTGGGTAATATTCAGTTTTACTGTCTGGGAACCTTTTATAATTCTCACCCTTCAGTATTTCTGAAGAGGTTAGGAGTGGGATGCTGATGGTATGAGACTACCTGTGCTGCCAAATTCCTGTTTCTGCTGAATTTTCTCTATTTCTCTCACATAATGTAGCTGTTTTTTAACCCCCACCTCACTGAGTTCCCTAAAGCACCATCCCTACAATGCTATTGTGTGTAGCCGATTTCCACTGAAGACGCCAGGGAGAGGCTGGGGAGAGGCTTCTTCCCAGAACTGGAAACAATTTACAAATGACCGATGCACATACTCGTTCTTAAAGTCCTCTCATGCTCCCTGATGCCAGCAATTTCTCACTGACGACTGTTCTCTTTAGGCTCCATGCTCCTATCAGAGATCGGGTCCCTCTTGCTATGTTCCTCTAATTTAACTTCTTTTCTTCATTTTCGAGACTGTCCTCCATTTTCCCGTGCAGAATACTATACATCAAATACTACTTAATTTATCATACAAGAGTTTTGCTTTTGTTTCACTTTTTTCAAGATCTGCCCACTCCAGGGCATGGAGTTTATCTACCCATAATCTGGACGACCTATGAGGATCCTTTATTTAATAAAACATATTTCTTACTTGGAAAGAAATGCTGACATCTGCCTGTATTAATTTATTTGTTGCTTCCATTTCACAACAATTACACTGCTGTAGCCAGTAAGTGCCAACCTAGGATTCGAACCCAGGCAGTTCCCCACACTTAGTGGCTACACTATGGAAATACTCATTCTTGGCAATAGTGACAGGCCATTTGGTACCCTGAGAGCGAATCATTTTGTTTTATGTCAAAGACTGCCTAATACTGCACCTCCGCTGAAGGAAACTTCTTCCTGACTATAGGCCCCTGACCTCTGAACATTTATATTATACAACTTTCCATTGTATATTTTTGCTCTGTCCCTTTGAGATGTAAATCTTCTCTCAGTCCCTTGCCAGTTTTATAACCCAGGAACTTCATTCTGGAGGCACCACTTTAAAATGTAATCATTAAAAAAGAAAATGGCTCCTATCTCCTAGATTCTGTGAGAGCATAGAAATCTAACTTAGATAAATAACAATTAGTAAACAAAGACAGCCCAATTACATTGATCAACTTCCCCTAAAAAGTCCTCCAGTAATTTTCCACTTGCTCACTTTAGAGCTTAAAAATCATCCCATCCTTTGTTTCTGTGGAGTGAGTTCAGTCTCCCTCCCCTACTGCAACAGTCTTGAATTAAGTCTTCCTTGCATATTTAACTGTCTGTTGCATTTTCTTCTTTGATGTGTCCTTTGCCCAAATACCCCCACACTACTGAAAAGAGGTGCATATCTGATGTTACACTTTCAAATGCTTTCTTCCTAGAAAATTGTACTACAGTTGTAAAAATCTATTCATTAACTGGTCAAAGCTACTCTCCCATTCCTAAAGTGGAAAGACTGCCTTGTGAAGACATTTTTCATGGCAGAATGTGTTTTTTTTACCATATAACAAGATGTCATTAGTAAGACTATAGGCACCTGACCCATAAGTGAGTCCAAACCTTGCTGTCTGTTTAAAAGGAGGATTCACATGGATGATATGATGATACTTAGATTATTTCACAAACTGCTAACACAGTTATTTGTTGAGTTCTCACGTAATTCATGTTGCATTTACCAAGTATAATATTTAGATTTTTTTCTAAAATGAAATCTTTGATCTGTTATGACAAATTAACTTTTAAAAGGTATTCTATACTTTGGATTTTCTTAGATAAGGGTGCTGAATGATCAGACTCTTTGGATTCTGTCAGATAAGGGTGTTGAATGCTTTCTTTATAACTTAAAACATTTTAGAGCAATCTCTATTATCCAGACAGTTTTGAGATGGCTGCTGACAGCAACAACAAAAACAAAACAAAATACTTTCTGATTCTTCTGAATTAGAATCTATTTCTGGAGACCTGCTTTCTGTGTGAAATAAAGCTATCAATCCATCAGTTTATCCATATGTATTTTTCTATTCAGCGTCAGTATCTGGCGATAGAAATCCAAAGCTTCCTGCTAATGGTTTCTTTAGCGAAACCTTTGTCTACCTGGAGTGGTAATCTCTAGCTTTAAATTCAGGATGAGATCTACTTTATTTGGTATTTGTTTTCTTCCATCTCTCTTCTCTCCTATTTTTATTTTAACAATGTGATGGGAAAATGCAACTAATCCCGTTATGACAGCATGCTTTAATATCTACTTAGTTTCCTTCGGCCTCTTTTGAATTATGTTTCACAGCAGTCTTATTTAATTTCTGAGAACTATGTTAGCCCCCCGATTAGTGAGAATCAAATACATCAGAATGTAATATACAATCCAGCCCTTTCAGAGTGTGTGTTTGTGTGTGCATTTCTAGTTTTATGTATAACTAGTTCTCCATAGAACAATACACACATATAAAGGTAGGTATACTTATTTTCATATAATGTTTTCTACATGGATTGACTTGTGTGGATTATTATTTAATAATCTTTAGAATCATTTTTCAAACACAAAACAGAATTGCTTGATCAAGCATAATGATTAATTTTCACTGTTTTGAAATATTAGAAATTTAAAGTATACCTTTAAATCATTTGATTTTGATTAATACAATATGATGTGCTGATATAGTATCTTTTTAACATCTTACTTTCTCTGTGTTAGGTGTTGTATCAGAGGCTAACATTTTAAAGACAAATAAAGCATGTTCCTATACTTGGGGTCTAGTATCAATGGTTCTCCACCTTGTCTACACATTAGAATCACCTGGGGAGCTTTGACACAGCAATGAGCCCCATCCCAGATGATGGTGATTAGCTTACTTTTTAAAAGCTCTTCAACTGATTATAATTTGCATCCACCGATAGAGCCACCATCTTACAGTCTAAAAGTGGAGGCTGAACTACACATGAACAGATAGTCATCATAATGTGGTAGGAACCTTGAATAGAGTTACACAGGGTAGTGTGAGAGATGGAGGGGGTCGGTGAAAGCCACAGGAGTTGTTTGGTCAGATAGGGTCAGGGTATGTGGTGACATGTTTCTTGAGCTTAGTTTTGAAAGACAAATTTTTAAAGTAATGGAGAGAAAGGTGGGTAAGCATGTGGAACAAAGAGGGAAGGAAATTCAGGTAGAGGAAACTATGAACAAAACGAGTCATACAACAGCCTGGGAGTGTGTGTAAGAAACTCCTTACTATTTAGTACTTTCAAACTCTCAGATGTACGTCTGGGAGTGACAGACATGGAACTGAAGTGGACAAGACTATGCAGAGTCATTAAGCCTTATACTATTTTATGTGCATATTCAAATCCACATTTGACCAAGAGAGAAACTTGGTATAAGGAAGAAAACAGAAAGTTTCTGACCAAGCACTTAATTTTGAGAGTTGCACATAGAAAAATACGATATATAATACTAAGCTGTCATGTTGGCGGTCATCAAGGAAAGGGAAGATGCTATAGGCTGATTAAAGTCACATATGGAAGCATTGCTTTTGGTATACAGTAGAAGATACAATGCCTAAGACATGTATAAATATAAAGAAACTCCTTCTATGCCAA
Organism: Mirza zaza; assembly: GCA_008750895.1. Classification (NCBI taxonomy): domain Eukaryota; kingdom Metazoa; phylum Chordata; class Mammalia; order Primates; family Cheirogaleidae; genus Mirza; species Mirza zaza. The sequence continues at coordinate 89,473 of VSMD01005688.1, forward strand.
TTTGATCTTTTTATTCCAGAAGAAGGCCAAAAGAAGTGTCAGCTCCCCTAGCAAATAAAACACATTTATTGAGGGCAAGTAATGTTATAAGTACTCTCTATCAATTTTGGTCTATAAGGCTGAATCATATAATTTAGCCAATGTGTTCCTTCTAATTACCCAATAAATTTAATTAAGTCATCATTGGTTGTATTGTTAACTTTTCAAAAATTATTAATAGAAAACGTGCATTTCTGGATCAATGTGAGTGACTGAACACACATTTTTAACTTCTTCCTTCCAGAGATGCCAGTGAGATGACATTAATGGACTAAGAAAGGTTTACATTCACAATGCTGAAGAAAATGGGCTGATGATCAAGGGAAAAAAGATCAACATTCTTTAGACACATGAAAAGAAAATTGAGAAAGGCTTACTGATGAGGTCAGAGATGCAGCTCAGGATAAGTGAGTAGGTGGCTGTAGCCAAGAAGGTAGCAGATGAGCATTGTGGATTTTAGACAGAAAATTTGGCATTTGATATGCTAACTAAGGAATAAGGATTAAAACAGAGAGATTAATTACAAATCAGTATGTAGAATAATTGACTACCTAGCTCTCTCCATTCCAGACATTTACCACCACTCACTGATTACTAAAGAATGCACTATCTGATGAGAACTAAGGTAATTGATATGGACATGGAAGATTCAGCGCATCTTGGTTTTAAAGTCCTGAAGTGTGAAATCCCCATCCTCTTGGGAGCAATAATTGATAAAAAATGCATACTACTTATAACTTACATTCAGTTCTTTATTGTCTCTTTCTTAGGACTGAAGGTTTTTAACAATTTTTTTTTTTTTTATAAAAGAGCTTAATATTTTCATGTATGCAGGATAGCTTTGGTGTACCAGTGATAATTTAGGGATCAAAATAAAAATTAAAGAAAATCTAAAATTTCAATTTGTGACATTAGAAAGCTTCAGAAAGATATTGTACCTCTATAAACACAAAAAAACAAAGAATAAGATGATATAAAAAAGAAATGATTGGAACACAAGAAAGTGATTTTACACGTTTAATGTGAGTGGGGGCTTAAAAATTCTATGGCATGGTTGTAAAACAAGAGAAAAAAATATTCCATAAATACATAAAATGGATGTCAGAAAATATTATTTAAAAATTATAAATATAGACAACTAACCCAACAGATCAAACATCCAACTGACTGAAATTTAAGGAAGAGAGAATATAAAAAACAAGGGGAAATTATCAAATGTAATAATGTAGAAAATTTTCTAAGCTGAAAGACACAATACATTGGATGAAAAGACCTAGGTAGACTAAAATACCTATTCACCATATGGGGAAAGTTGAGAACCCAAGGCTAAACAGAAGATCTTAATGTTTCCAGAGTGAAAAAGCAAAACAAGTGAAAAAAAACCACCTATACGAAAAAATAACTGACTGGCTTTAAAATTTCAGCAACAGTGGATTTAAGAGAACAATATGACAATGCCTTCAAAGTTTTTAACTCTTCTTCTGATAATTCAGAATTATGCCATAATTTACAACTATGCCTAGCAAAATTGTAAAATGCGAAAAAAAATGAAAAACTTTTTAGACATTTAAGCATCTGTAATGGTTATTTACCATAAATCCTATCTTAGTATGTTACTCTTGGAGGTATTTTAGCTAAATTAAGAAATAAACAAAATTCGAAACTGACAAAACAAATTGATTAAGTGCTTCATGAAGGCAATTAGTAACTAAAAGAAAAACAAATGTTCTAATAACTGAATTATAATGATATAATTATCATTATTTTAATAGTTACAATAATATAACCAATGTATTCATTTTAGATTTTAAAATCAACTTAAAGCCAAAGATTGGAGGAATTAATTGAATGGAATCAACCTCGATAATGTAATAGTAAAAGTATACATAACAGAGTTAAATAGTAAAAGGAGGAACAAGAAAAGGAAATCAGAAGGGTAATAATATCCATATCTTCATATATAATCTTAGAGTCAAGAATACTGCATATATGATATAGAGTAAGAAATAAAAATCCAAAAACTATTATTTAAATTTAACAAAATTAAGCAATATAGCATCTAAGTTTGGTATCATAATTATGCTGAGAGCAAAAGATGAAGTGAGTTTGGTTGAATACATCATAATAAAAAAGCCAACTTTATGCAGTTTCTAAATGAAGAAATAGAACATTAATATGTTATTTAAAAGTATGAGAAATATGAGAGCAATCACTGGAAGAAATAGTTAAAGAGGAGAATGTATAGAGGGTTGAGGCAAGATAATGTCATGTTTGGTTTTTTAACAATCTTACTTGATTTAATAAAACCGAATGTATATATTACTTTAATAAGCAGAAACAAATTTAAATATATAAATGTAGATGTGCACCATGCAGTTATAAAATTTATGAAAGTAGCCAGGCTCCACTCTCCAAATTCATAAAAATCTAAGGAGCTTCATACTCAGTTCATTTGATCTACTACTCGTACATCTTACTTATCATATTTTTAGCTGTTACTTATTTTCTAAATATGTTATAACTCAACGGTCTTTATTTTTCTGTTTTTACCCTGCCTTATGTAAGATGTTAGAATGTGTTGACACTTTTGATGACTCACTCTTGGAAATTGTGTATTTTCTATGTTCTGTGACTTTATTTTCTTCTCATTTCTCTTATACATTTTCAGTTTCTTTTCAATCTTCTTTGTGGATATCTTTTCTTTGCCTTTGTATTAGGTCCCAGGACTCTCTTTTCATGCAATTTGTAGGTGCGAGTGTCTAGAAACATGGCTTTACATAATGACTCCCAAATCTATATTTAAAGTCTAACTTCTTTTCCAAAGTTATTCTTTCACAAATAAAATCATACTGTTCATATCCATTTAAATAACTCACTAGCACCTCAAACTCAACCTGTTGTGAAATCATAGCCATTCTTTTCTCCACCTGTTCTATTTCAGTAAGCAACTGCTCCTCCTAAAATAGTTCTATTATCTGTGTATTTTACCAATATTCATAAAACATCACATTCTGGAATGATCACCAAGTATACCTTCATCACTTACCATTCTTACAGTCAACAACCCTGTTGACCCTTCCTCTGTAATATTATAACTTCAAAATGAAGGTTCTCTGCCCTGTCTATTGAATCTGCCTATTGCTTTGATATGATTCCTTTATCAAAGATTTCAATGGCTCTTGTATCTTTCATTCTTCCTCTTCACAAATGATCTGTCCCAGCTAAAATGAGTCTTGAGTTTCTCTAAAACTCTGATGGTCATTTTATCTTCAAGTTTGTTTCTTTCAATAAAATTGTTATCCCTTTATTCTACTTGCCTATATCCTAGTCAACCTTCAAATAAAGCTTGAGCTCATCTCTTCCATAAAATCTTTTCTTGTCCTACAAATATTGGGAGATCACTCACTTTTTTGAAGCCTTTGGAACTCACTACCCATACCAATTACTTGACACTAAATCTGTTCTATACGTGATTTGTCTTACTGATTAGATATAAAAAGTTACTTAAAAACAAAACCTATCTTATGCCTCTTAAAATTCTCAGTATTTAACAATGTGTACTATACATTGCTAGGTTCTCAGGACATATTTTTTTTTATTTCAGCATATTATGAAAGTACAAATGTTAAGGTTATGTATATTGCCCATGCTCCCACTCCCCCCTTGAGTTAGAGTTTCAAGCGTAATCATCCCCCAGATGGTGCACATCTCACTCATTATGTTTGCATATACCCATCTCTCCTCCCCCCTTCCTCTTGCCCAACGCCCGATAAATGTTATTCCTGTATGTCCACTTAGGTGTTGATCCATTAATACCAATTTGCTGGTGAGTACGTGTGATGCTTGTTTTTCCATTCTTGGGATACTTCACTTAGTAGAATGGGTCCAGCTCTATCCAGGAAAATACAAGAGGTGCTATATCACCATTGTTTCTTAAAGCTGAAGAGTACTCCATGGTATACATATACCACATTTTATTAATCCACTCATGTATTGATGGGCACTTGGGTTGTTTCCACAACTTTGCAATTGTGAATTGTGCTGCTATAAACATTCGAGAGCAGGTGTCTTTTTTGTAGAGTGTCATTTGATCTTTTGGGTAGATGCCCAGTAGTGGAAATGCTGGATCAAATGGTAGATCTACTTGTATCGCTTTAGGGTGTCTCCATATTGCTTTCCACAAAGGTTGAACTAGTTTTCAGTCCCACCAGCAGTGTAGGAGTGTTCCTATCTCTCCACATCCAGGCCAACATTTATCGTTTGGGGACTTTTTGATAAAGGCCATTCTTACTGGAGATAAATGATATCTCATTGCAGTTTTGATTTTCATTTCCCTGATGATTAGAAATGTTGAGCATCTTTTCATGTTTGTTGGCCATTATTCTGTCTTCTTTTGAAAAATTTCTGTTCATGTCCTTTGCCCACTTTTCGATAGGGTTGTTTGATTTTTTCTTGCTGATTTTCCTGAGTTCTAAGCAGATTCTAGTTGTCAGCCCTTTATCGGATGTGTAGCTTGCGAAAATTTTCTCCAATTTTGTGGGTTGTCTGTTTGCTCTCTTGACAGTTTCTTTGGTTGTGCCGAAGCTTTTTAATTTGATCAGGTCCCATTTATTTATTTTTGTTGCTGCTGTGATTGCCTTTGGGGTCTTCTTCATAAATTCTTTGCCTAGACCAATATCATGAAGAGTATTTCCAACGTTTTCCTCTAGAATTCTAATAGTTCATATCTAAGGCTCAAATGTTTTACCCAGCGTGAGTTGATTTTTGTGAAAGGTGAAGGTGTGGGGCCTATTTCAGTCTTCTACATGTGACTATCAAGTTTTCCCAGCACCATTTATTGAATAAGGACTCTTTTCCCCAGTGTATGTTTTTGTCTGCTTTGTCGAAGATTAGATGGCTATATGAGGATGGTTTTATATCTGGGTCCTCTGTTCTGTTCTACTGGTCAATGTCCCTGTTCTTGTGCCAATCACCAGCGGTTTTAATTACTGTAGCCTTGTAGTATAGTTTGAAGTCTGGTAAATTGATAACTCCTATTTTGTTTTTATTGCCTAGGATTAATTTTGCAATATGAGGTCTTCTCTGGTTCTATACAAAGCATAAAATTATTTTCTACATCTGTGAAAAATGATGATGGTATTTTAATAGGGATTACATTGACTATTTTTTTCATGATATAAGTAAAATCATTTAGAGAATGTATTTTCCCAATTCTTTCATTGGGAAATAATTTATACATTTAGTGTACTATAGCAAAGCACTAGCTTTTTATGAAAAAAATATTTTATCACATACTATGTTATCATAAACTAGGAAAAATAATGCTAACGTGTACATTGTTGATCATTAGAAGCTTAATACACATTAGCTAATGAAGATATCCTAAAAATGTCTATTTAACAACTTTGCTTGTTAACATTTATCAATAGATTATATTTTTAGACTATCAATATAACACACTTTATGCAAGGATATATATTTTTAAGTTTCCACTAAAAATTCTAGCTGCATTTTCTAGAAATTCATTTTTAGCTTTCTGTAAACATTCTGCTAATTATCTGTTTTATGAGATGCATGAATCAGTTATTTAGCCAAATTTGCTCAGTCAAAATAATGTTAGCTTGAAGAGCATATGAGTAAAGTTCAAATGGGATTCAAAAAGATGAAATAAAAATAATTAAAAAGATTGGTAGATGATAGAGAATAACACTTATCTGAATATTTCTCATCAAAATTGTCCTTATAACCATGATCAGCTGATCATCAAAAATAGGAAAGACTAGAGTAAATTTGAAAGAGAAGTAATAAAAGCCATCTTAATATTCTTAACTGTGTTCTTACTAAGGCCGAATTCCCAACTTCTAGCTGGAAAGGGTATTTCCTCTCAGAACACTGGTTTTTTTATTACTTCTTGTATTTATAATTCAGTTCAGCATAAAATATGCTGCAATTAATAAATGACCCCAGAATCTTAATGGCTATAGCAACAGATATTATTTTTTCACTTATATTACATACTGATCACATGCTACCTATAGTTGCTACACATGTTTCCATTCTAGGTCCTCAACTGATGGGGCAGTCCCTAACTGGGACAGTGCTTTAATTAGGGTAGAAGGCAAAGAAAGCATGATGGTACTCCATGATGGATCTTTAAGCTGTTCAGAAATGATGTGTGTCACTTGGACGCATTTCAAGGATGAAAGCAAGTTCACGATCCATCCTCCACTAGGAAAGGGCAGTAAATAATTTCAACAATAGAGCATTCTTCTACAATATATTTCTTCCATCACA